>OX326956.1:30906356-31157583 GCA_946800325.1 Luzula sylvatica | reverse complement strand
GGGTAGGGGGTAAAAATCTCTAAAGGGCGGTAGGGTGCAAAATCTCCAAAGGCGGGGGGGGTTAAAAATCTCTAAAGGGGGGTAGGGGGTAAAAATCTCTAATGGGGGGGGTAATGGGTAAAAATATCCCAAGGGGGGGGTAGGGGGTAAAAATCTCCAAAGGGGGGGGGGGGGGGGGGGGGTAAGGGGTAAAAATCTCCAAAGGGGGGGGGGGGGGGGGGGGGGGTAGGGGGTAAAAATCTTCAAAGGGGGGGTAGGGGGTAAAAATCTCTAAAGGGGGGGGGGGGGTAGGTGGTAAAAATCTCCAAAGTGGGGTATGGGGTAAAAATCTCCAAAGGGGGGGTAGGGGGTAAAAATCTTCAAAGGGGGGGTAGGGGTTAAAAATATCCAAAGGGGGGGGGGGGGGGGGGGGGGGGGGGGTAGGGGGTAAAAATATCCAAAGGGGGGTAGGGGGTAAAAATCTCTAAAGGGGGGTAGGGGGTAAAAATCTCCCAATGGGGGGTAGGGGGTAAAAATCTCCAAAGGGGGTGTAGGGGGTAAAAATCTCCAGGGGTAGGGGGTAAAAATCTTCAAAGGGGGGGTAGGGGGTAAAAATCTCTAAAGGGGGGGTAGGGGGTAAAAATCTCCCAAGGGGGGGTAAGGGGTAAAAATCTCCAAAGGGGGGGTAGGGGGTAAAAATCTCCAAAGGGGGGGTAAGGTGTAAAAATATCCAAAGGGGGGGGGGGGGGGGGTTGGGGGTAAAAATATCCAAAGGGGGGGTAGGGGGTAAAAATCTCGGAAGGGGGGGGGTAGGAGGTAAAAATCTCCGAAGGGGTGGTAGGGGAAAAAAATCTCCCAAGGGGGGGGGGGGGGGGGGGGGGGGGGGGGTAGGGGGTAAAAAATCTCCAAAGGGGGGGTAGGGGTAAAAATCTTCAAAGGGGAGGTAGGGGATAAAATCTCTAAAGGGGGTGGGGGGTAGGTGGTAAAAATATCCAAAGGGGGGTAGGGGGTAAAAATCTCTAAAGGGCGGGTATGGGGTAAAAATCTCCAAAGGGGGGGTAGGGGGGTAAAAATCTCCAAAGGGGGGGTAGGGGGTAAAAATATCCAAAGGGGGGTAGGGGGTAAAAATCTCCAAAGGGGGGGTAGGTGGTAAAAATCTCCAAAGGGGGGGGGGGGGGGGGGGGGGGGGGGGGGGGGGAGGGGTAAAAATCTCGGAAGGGGGGGTAAGGATTAAAAATCTCCGAAGGGGGGGGGGGGCGTAGGGGGTAAAAATCTCCAAAGGGGGGTAAGGGGTAAAAATCTCCAAAGGGGGGGTAGGGGGTAAAAATATCCAAAGGGGGGTAGGGGGTAAAAATCTCCGGGGATAGGCGGTAAAAATCTTCAAAGGGGGGCGTAGGGGGTAAAAATCTCTAAAGGGGGGGGGGGGGGGGGGGGGGGGTAGGTGGTAGAAATCTCCAAAGTGGGGTATGGGGTAAAAATCTCAAAGGAGGGGTAGGGGGTAAAAATCTCCAAAGGGGGGGTAGGGGGTAAAAATCTCCAAAGGGGGGGTAGGGGGTAAAAATATCCAAAGGGGTGTAGGGGGTAAAAATCTCTAAAGGGGGGGAGGGGGTAGGGGGTAAAAATCTCCAAAGGGGGGGTAGGGGTTAAAAATCTACAAAGGGGGGTAGGGGTAAAAATCTTCAAAGGGGAGGTAGGGGGTAAAAATCTCTAAAGGGCGGGGGGGTAGGTGGTAAAAATATCCAAAGTGGGGTAGGGGGTAAAAATCTCCAAAGGGGGGGTAGGGGGTAAAAATCTCCAAAGGGGGAGTTTGGGTAAAAATCTCCGTAAGGGGGGTAGGAGGGTAAAAATCTCCAAAGGGGGGGGGGGGGGGGGGGGGTGGGGGTAGGGGTAAAAATATCTAAAGGGGGGGTGGTAGGTAGTAAAAATCTCCATAGGGGGGGTAGGGGGTAAAAATCTCTAAAGGGGGGGTAGGGGGTAAAAATCTCCCAAGGGGGGGTAGGGGGTAAAAATCTCCAAAGGGGGCGTAGGGGGTAAAAATCTCCAAAGGGGGGGGGGGGTAAAAATCTCCAGAGGGGGGGGGGGGGGTAGGGTGTAAAAATCTCCAAAGGGGGGGTAGGGGGTAAAAATCTCCAAAGAGGGGGTAGGGGGTAAAATTATCCAAAGGGTGGTAGGGGGTAAAAATCTCCCAAGGGGGGGGGTAGGGGGTAAAAATCTCCCAAGGGGGGGGTAGGGGGTAAAAATCTCCAAAAGGGGGGTACGGGGTAAAAATCTCCAAAGGGGGGGTAGCGGGTAAAAGTCTCCAATGGGGGGTAGGGGGTAAAAATTGTTGGTAATACGGGATTCGAATATGGATTTCTAATAGGAATTTCTAATAAACAAAACTCTCTCTTATAATTCTAATAGTCTCTTACAAATCTTTCTCTCTTTTCTAATTGATATTTGATATATGATTTCAATGTAATTAATCCCTAAACATCTAAGGCCTATTTATAGGCTCCATAAACTTGCATTACAAGGAATTATACCTTGCCTTTAAACTTATTTCCTAAATTACTTTCCTATAATAAATCTTGCCCTATAATAATTTCCTAAATTACTTTCCTTAAAACAACTTTCCCTACCATTAATTGGGCTAATTAAACTTGATTTATTATTTCGGGCTTGGGCTTATCAACAAATTCCTCCCTTAAGCACAAGCCTCTTCAGCATCCCGATCATCGTCTTCAAATTTTTTCTTTTTCTTGTACACCCGCTTGACTCCTATGGGCCTGCATCCTTTTGGTAACTCGACCAAGTCCCACGTATTGTTTTTCTCGATAGCCCCAATCTCTTCATCCATCGCGGCTTGCCATTTCTTGTTTCTCACGGCTTCATCAAAGGAAATATTCTCCGCATCTGCCAAAAGACAAACAAGATGTACCTCACTAGTTGCATCATACAACTCTCGTAAGCTCCTCGTGCGTGCCTGTCTCGGCTCGTCTTCATCATCAGGTAATTCGGGGCTAGTCGGTACAACAATTGAGGATTCTTCTTTCTCGGACTCTTCTGACTCGGCCTCCTCATTTTCCATCTCACACTTCTTATTCCAGTCCCATGCGCTAAAGGGGGTAAAAATCTCCAAAGGGGGGTAGGGGGTAAAAATCTTCAAAGGGGGGATAGGGGTAAAAATCTCTAAAGGGGAGGGGGGGGGGGGGGGGGGGGGGGGGGGGGGGGGGGGGGTAAAAATCTCCTAAGTGGGGTATGGGGTAAAAATCTCCAAAGGGGGGGGTAGGGGGTAAAAATCTCCAAAAGGAGGGTAGGGGGTAAAAATCTTCAAAGGGGGGGTAGGGGGTAAAAATATCCAAAGGGGGGTAGGGGGTAAAAATCTCCAAAGGGGGGCAGGGGGTAAAAATCTCTAAAAGGCGGGTAGGGGGTAAAAAATCTCCCAAGGGGGGGTAGGGGGTAAAAATGTCCAAAGGGGGGGGTAGGGGGTAAAAATCTCCAATGGGGGGGTAGGGGGTAAAAATCTCCAAAGGGGGGGTAGGGGGTAAAAATCTCCAAAGGGGGGTAGGGTTAAAAATCTCTAAAGGGGGGGTAGGGGGTAAAAATCTCCCAACGGGGGTAGGGGGTAAAAATCTCCTAAGGGGGGGGGGGGGGGTAGGGGGTAAAAATCTCCAAAGGGGGGGTAGGGGGTAAAAATCTCTAAAGGGGGCGGGGGGGGGGGGGGGGGGGGGGGGGGTTAGGTGGTAAAAATCTCCAAAGTGGGGTATGGGGTAAAAATCTACAAAGGGGGGGTAGGGGTAAAAATCTTCAAAGGGGAGGTAGGGGGTAAAAATCTCTAAAGGGGGGGGGGGGGGGGGGGGGGGGGGGTAGGTGGTAAAAATCTCCCAAGGGGGGGTAGGGGGTAAAAATCTCCAAAGGGGGGGTAGGGGGTAAAAATCTACAAAGGGGGGGTAGGGGTAAAAATCTTCAAAGGGGAGGTAGGGGGTAAAAATCTCTAAAGGGGGGGGGGGGGGGGGGGGGGGTAGGTGGTAAAAATATCCAAAGTGGGGTAGGGGGTAAAAATCTCCAAAGGGGGGGTTTGGGTAAAAATCTCCGAAAGGGGGGTAGGAGGGTAAAAATCTCCAAAGGGCGGGGGGGGGGGGGGGGGGGGGGGGGGGGTAAAAATCTCTAAAGGGGGGTGGTAGGTGGTAAAAATCTCCATAGGGGGGTAGGGGGTAAAAATCTCCAAAGGGGGGGGGGGGGTAGGGGGTAAAAATCTCCAAAGAGGGGGTAGGGTGTAAAAATATCCAAAGGGGGGTAGGGGGTAAAAATCTCCCAAGGGGTAGGGGGTAAAAATCTCCAAAGGGGGTAAAAATCTCCCAAGGGGGGGTAGGGGGTAAAAATCTCCAAAAGGGGGGTACGGGTAAAAATCTCCAAAGGGGGGGTAGGGGGTAAAAGTCTCCAAAGGGGGGGTAGGGGGTAAAAATATCCAAAGGGGGGGGGGGGGTAGGGGGTAAAAATCTCGGAAGGGGGGTAGGAAGTAAAAATCTCCGAAGGGGGGGTGGGGTAGGGGGTAAAAATCTCCCAAGGGGGCGTAGGGGGTAAAAATCTCCGAAGGTGGGGGGGTAGGGGGTAAAAATCTCCCAAGGGGGGTTAGGGGGTAAAAATCTCCAAAGGGGGGGTAGGGGGTAAAAATCTCCCAAGGGGGTTTGAGGCGATGATGACTGGAAGCGTCTTTGCTTCATCTAAGAAAACATACTTTAGCTCAGATGGTAATTGTTTTAATTCTACCTTTGGAGCTTTCTCAGTTGAAGGTGGGCTTCTTTCCAACGGAATTTCAATTTCCCTTGAAAACATCACTTCAGCTGCATTCGAAACTGCTTGTGTTTCTGGCTCAGTTTCTAATAGAGGATTGTTGAATTCTTCAAAATCTTGAAAAGTAGGACTCTTGTAAGCCTTGAATTCCTCGAAAGTTTGATTCGCGACTTCATGCACACATTCATCGATTATGTCCATAGCGCTCAAATTATGTGTACCTGCAATGGGTTCTTTTAGTTTATAAAAAATATTGAATTTTATTACCTCGTCGCCGAACTCCATCGTAAGCTCTCCTGCATGAACGTCAATCTTCATTCGGGCTGTCTTCAAGAATGGGCGGCCAAGGAGAATCGGGGTCGACTCGTTATCTCCATCATTCATGTCGATTACATAAAAGTCGGCAGGGAAATAGAGTCCGTTTACCATAACAATCACATCGTCGATTAATCCCACAGGTTTTGTCGTATATCGATCAGCCAAACTAATCACCGTTTGTGTATCTTCGAGAGGGCCGAGATCTAGAGTCTTAAATACCGATAAAGGCATTACGTTTATGGATGCGCCCAAATCGAGCATGCATTTGGGCAATTCGTGTTGCCCGATTTTGCATGGAATTGCAAACATTCCTGGATCTTTGTGTTTTTGGGGAAGTCTCAAAATTGCTGAAACATTCTCCCCCACACTTATCATTTCGTCCTTTTTACCCTTTCTTTTATTCGTGCTCAATAGTGCCTTGAGGTATTTTGCCAAGCGAGGCACTTCCTTGATAGCTTCGACTAGAGGAATGTTAACCTCTACTTTCTTTAAAATGGCCAGCACGTCGTCATTCGATTCGGTAGACTTTGGGAGGCGACTAGGAAAAGGTGGCTGGACTTGAGTCGATTCAGGTGCCTTTGCTTGAGTTGGTAAAATCTGGACTTGAGATTGTTTCTCCTTAGGCACATGTAGCTCGATTTCTTTTTCTTCTTCCACCTCTTTTGCTTGTCTTGAGCTTTCACCAATTTCAGTACCGCTTCGGAGCGATATTGCATTGACGTGCCTTTGCTCGGGAGGTGCTAAAGATTGAGATTGGAGTCAAGATGTACCTTGAGATTCGATTACGTTCACGCGAGTGGCGATTTGAGCGATTTGAGTTTCTAAGCTCCCAACGTGGCGATTCGTGTTCGCAATCTCGCTTTTTTATTCTTGCCTCACATAATCCACATTTTTATTAACCCCACAAATTTCTTGCTTTACCCCACCGATTTCTTGCTTCATCGAAGTCATCAAGCTCAATCATGCCCTCCATCATCGTTTTAAGATCTTGCTCCTGAGTTTGAGCCGGTTTTGCTTGAGAGGCATTCGGGTGTTGGTAAGTGGCTGGTTTTGTAACTGGTTGGCGATACGGATCTGGTTGAGCATTGTTGGGATTCGACCAAGAGAAATTCGGGTGGTTTCGAAGATTAGGATTGTACGAGTTTGAGGCTTCAAATTTTCTGTAAACGGCATTTGCTTCTTCAACCACACTAGGGCATTCGTCCGTGTGGTGGGTGGTTGCGCTACAAACCCACATTTCTTCGTTTCTTCCTTGCCCAGCGCTTTCATTATTATTTCGAGTTTGTTATTTAACATGTCGACATTGAGGTCGGTACATGCGTTCACTCGGTACTCCACGTTACGTCTTGCTTGCGAATTTGACGCCATCATCTCTAACAGTTTCTGGATCTCCACGATTTCTTTATTCGCAATGTTTCCTCCCGCACATGCATTGAGGAATTGGTAATCGGAGTAGCATAGCCCGTTTATGAACTGTTCGTAAAGGTAATGCAGCTCGACACTGTGGCTGGGGCATTCTTCCATCAATCGTATAAAACGGTCGAAATACTCGTGGTAGACCTCATTCGCCTTTTGTGTGATTGCCAAGAGTTCATGCCTTATCGCTGCTAATCGAGACGCCGAGTAATACTTCTCCTTGAAGAGGTTTGATACATCGCTGAAAGTAAGAGGCCCCCTTAGCTTGTAAAACCAGTCCTTTGGCCCTTCACCTAATGAATATGGAAATATAAGAAGAAGAATGTCATTAAAACCTTCATAGTTCGAATATATATTTAACTGTATTTTGAAGTCTTTTAAATGCTTGTGAGGGTTTTCAGTGGCTTTCCCGTGAAAAATAGGCAATGAGCCTAAAATGCTCGGATCAGCTTTAAAATTGGGTATATTCGGCCTAATGAAGTTATAATTATCATCTATGTGTCTTGGTGCTACAAGTTCTCTCAAGGTTTTTGGCCTTGGAACTCTTGTTTCTTCAGCCATATTGAATTGTAAAGGAGGAGAGAAAGAAGAAAAAGTTTGTGTTTGCGGTTCTGGTTCAGGTTCTTCTTGATCTTCTTGAAGAGGATTCTTGCTCTTCTTCGTGCTGAAAAAAGTGTTTTCGATATCCTCGTCAATTGGTAGTAATGTGCCCTTGCGAGATCGTGTATTGTGCATAGACTTCTTCCACCACAAACATACCTAAAATGATCACAAAGAAAAACCAAGATGTGGGTACATTTTTTTATGAACTAAAATTCTGAAAATTTAAATCGAACAATTGACTTAAACACCGCTCCCCGGCAGCGGCGCCATTTGATTTGGGGTTTTTTTAGACACTTGAAAAGTATCGTCGTTGTTTTAAACCTCAAATATCAAAGAATTTAATATCATGTTTTTACAGTGGTAAATATGAGGATCGATCCACAGAGAGCTGGTGCATCAATTATGATTCAAAATTTTTGATTTAAACTACTCACAAAAACATTCTAACTTTTGTTTCTATGGAATTTCTCTCTTGATTATGGTGTTTCAGAGGTTAAAGAGAAGTTATTGACCAAGAAATTCCATTGATACCAAATTTTGAGAATTTCATAAGGGTTCAGATTTATACACGATTTAAAGCACATCAAACTAGTCAAGAAAATCAAGAAAACGCATATTTCTGCGTTTTTGCAAACAAGGCTGAGATGAGATTTTGAAGCTTATTTCAAGCAAGACAATTAACCTAGAGCTTCACGAGAGGTTCAGAGTTATAATGTAACACACAAATAACCAAATTCAAGAAGTTTCAAGAACGATTAAGATTTGGTGCATTTTTAACTAGATTGACAAATAAGGCTGAATTATGGTTCATAAACTAATTTCAAGCAATTCAAGAAGTTGCAAGAACGGTTCAATTATGGTGCGATTATAACGAAAATTAAGCATGATTCAAAACTAGAGTAACACAAACAAGCAAGAAGTTTTGAGATTAAAAGATTCAATAAATCGCAGAACTTTCCATACACAAAGTTTAGACTAAACCAAACAACAAGAACATCAAGAGATAAGAAAGAGTACACCTAGAATGAGGGAAACTCTTGATGCAGCTCTTGGTCTTCTCTCCTCGTGCCGAAAGATCGATTTCTCACGTCTCGTCGATGACTGGTCGAAAGGAGATCGAGCTCGAGTCGTGAGGTTCGCGAAATCACCCTAAAAGAGCAAGCTCTGGTCAAGGGGTCTTTTCCACTGATCTTCACAAAAACTCTTCTCTCCGAGTCACGAATCCAGCTCGCTGCGAAGAAAACGGATCGAGTCACGGTCACTTCTGAATCGCCCGAAAAGGAATGAGTCCTGGTCACGGTACGATCTTCGAGGAGGAGGAGGAATCGCCCGAAAGGAATGAATCCTGGTCACGGTACGAAACCTCAATGGCTTTCTTGAAGAATCTTGAAGTATCTTGGATTGTCTTGCATGTGCTTGGAAGAGATAAAGAAGAAGAGAGAACAGAATAAGGGGGGAAGAGTCAGTGAGAGAGACTCAACTCAAGGCCCTTGGGTCTTATTTATAGCATGCAAGGTGTATTCTGATTGGCCAGGGGTTGATGGAGAGGATTGGGGGTATTGAGGACATTTCCACCAGGATAGGTGGGAAGGATAAGGCATTGGGTTTGAGTGGATTTCGTGTAGCTTTTTGGGCTTTCTCTAACATGGGTTTTATTTGCCTCCAGCCTTGTCCGTGTACCGAAAATAGCGGTATGATATATCATTTCGACTCCCTTTGGCATTCTGGAGACAACTACACTCTCCAAATCTTCAGCAAATCCTTCTAATTCCTGTGAATAGGCATAAAACACATTAAGTGAAGTAATATTCAATTTATCTAAAATATGATGAATAAACTATGCAGAATACACTTTCACAAGGCTAAAACCTCCAAATTAAGCATGTAAAACGTGCTCTATTTGCCTCACATCAGCCAACTCTTCACAAAGACGCTTCAAGCTTTGTGAAAAGTTGTGAAAAATGCCAAAGGACGGGAAATTTGAGCCAAAGAAATCATGGGGCCATTTCCCTCGTCCTTTGGATACACTTACGTTTTGCTTGCCGTAGATTATGTGACAAAATGGATAGAAGCGGTGCCAACAAGGAGCGCGGATTCGAAAACGGTGGGCGAATTTCTCAAGAAGAATATCTTCCAAAGGTTCGGGGTGCCAAGGGTCTTGATAAGCGATCGAGGGACGCATTTTTGCAACAAGAGTCTTCAAGCCTTGCTCGAGAAGTACCATGTGAATCACCAAACTTCAACCGCATACCACCCACAAACGAAAGGACAAGCCGAAGTTTCGAATCGAGAAATCAAGTCTATCCTCGAGAAGGTGGTAAATCCATCGCGAAAGGATTGGAGTGCTCGACTAGGCAACGCACTTTGGGCGTATCGTACCGCCTTCAAAACTCCAATCGGTATGACCCCTTTCAAATTGGTGTATGGGAAAGCATGCCATTTGCCGGTAGAAATCAAACACAAAGCCTTTTGGGCCATTAAACAACTCACCCTCGATTACCCAAAAGACGCGTTGGCTCGAAAATTCCAATTGCTCGAGTTAGAGGAGCTTCGACAAAATGCATACGACAATTCAAATTTATGCAAGGCAAAGGCAAAGGCTTTTCATGATAGATTGATAAAAAAGAAGGAGTTTTGTGTTGGAGAAAGAGTGCTACTTTTCAATCCCCGTCTCAAGCTTTTTCCCGGGAAATTGAAATCTCGATGGATTGGCCCGTTCACCGTGACAAGTGTTAACCCATATGGAGTAATCAAAATACGAAGCGATGAAACGAGTAAAGTCTTCAAGGTGAATGGCCATCGACTCAAACACTTCTTCACCGATTTCGTCAAAAGTTGGATGGACGAGCAACGATTCGAACATGTTAATCAACAATGATGAGCTCGGCCAAGTCGAGCTCAAGACGTTAAACAAGAGCGCTAGCGAGGGAGGCACGCCCACGCATCAAAGGTTGTATCTCTCTATTATCCCTCTTTTTGAAATTTTCGATTTTTTTATACTTGAGGACAAGTAATCTCTAAGTGTGGGGGGTAACATACAATCTTTGACCTGTATGAGCCCAATTAAAAATTTTAAAAATCAGGGAAAATTGAAATTTTTTGATCTGGCCAGCAACTCCGTTGTAACGGACCTCAATGTCCGTTATAACGGACTGTACAGAAATTTAAAAATTTGACTGGCGCCAAGAGTTTCGTTGTAACGGAAGGTTATTGCGTTATAACGGAGTGAAAATACCGTTGCAACGGACATGAAAAACACAGGAAATTGCGTTGCAACGGTAAATTCCCAAAATTTGCCAGAACTATGTACGTTGTAACGAACCTCAATGTCCGTTGCAACGGACATACTCAGAATTTTCAAAATAAGCTACGGATAGTTCTCCGTTATAACGCAGTTAGTAAGTTGTAACGGACCTCAATGTCCGTTGTAACGGACTTTAAATTGCGTTATAACAGAATAGTTTCTGGCAAGTTTTCTCTTTTAATTGAAATTTTCGAACATTTAACATTATTTTTGAACCCTTAGTATCAATAATAAATAAGTCAAGCAATAAATGCATAAAAATATTTTTCTCCACTTCATTGAATTAAAAATTTTGGTTTTTAAACGAATTTTCACCGAACCACCATTTCTACTCTCAAAATTCTAATTTTACATAATATTTGAAGAATTGTGGTTGAAATCTTTAAGAGATTCTTTCGGGGATTCAAGCCCTAATCAATATTTTCACAAATTAATGAGTTTTTGACAATTTGATCGATCCTCGATTTACATGACACACCATTTTCAATAAATAAACCCATTTTGAACTTGGAATTTCTAAAAAGTTTTGTTTGAACCAATTTAGTAAGTTTTGCTTAAATCTAAAATTTGACAATTTGCACTTAAAGAGCTCGACCGTTCATGGGGATTCGAAATTAAACTAACGGGAACCAATTTGCGCTCAAAGCTTGATTCGATGAGCTCATGCACCGTGATTAAGTAATGAGTGGTGTGAGTCATGACCACTTGTTGGCTAAAGGGGTGCATGAGTCGTAGTAAACCAAAGTAGCCGGTTCTTGGTGTGAGTCATGATCAAGAGTCGATGCGAAAAAGTTTTCTACAATCACGGATCAAAGCGCTTTCGATTGTCGAGTCCGTGCGATTGATTAAGTAATGAGTGGTGTGAGTCATGACCACTTGTTGGCTAAAGATTGCACGGATCCATGAGGTTTTACTAAGTAATGAGTGGTGTGAGTCATGACCACTTGTTATCCCAAAGAACACACATGGGGACCATCGAAAGCAACAACGAACAAAAGAAAAGAAATTAAAAGAAGAAAAGAAATTAAAAGAATAAAAAAGGAAAGAAAAGGAGTTCAAAAAAAATTCGAGCGCAAATTGGGAAAATTTAGTAGAAATCGAAGATGAACCAAGTACTAACGTACCGAACGGTTTAAAAGTGACAATTTACATTTAAGAAACGATTTTTGCAAAACGGAAAAATTGGTTTTCATTAATACTTTTTCATAAAGATCCTTGTGAATTGTGGAGTGAAAAGAATTGAATGATGGTGTTTAATCATCTTTTTCGGTTGAGATCATTTGCTCTAGTAACTCTTCAAATTTGTGAAATTTATTGAAATAGATTCTACATTTGATCAACCTATATTTCTCTCAATATTAGTAACCATGATGAATTGAGAGTACCCCAATTTGCTTTTTGAAATTAGTTTTTGAACCAACAATATAACTTCAACAAAATCTTATGCAATTCTCTCTTATGTTTGACTTTTATATTCCAATTGATCGAGGACGATCAAGGATTTAAGTGTGGGGGTATTTGATGTGAGGCAAATAAGGCACAAATTTAATGCTTAAATTGGGGATTTTAGCCCTTGTGAAGAACAATTATATATACTTTATTAATCATATTTGAGATAACATGAATAATTCTTCACTAAATGTGTTTTATTGCTTAATCACAGGTATTAGAAGAAATTTCTGGGAATTTGGAGAGTGTAGTTGTCTCCAACACGTCAAGAGAAGTGAAAACGATATATTACACCGATATATTCGGTACATGAATGAGACGGGAGGCAAACAATTATCATGATGAAAACTTACACAAAAGTTTACACGAAAACCACTCAATCCTTAGCCCTTATCCAGCCCACCTACCTTTGGTGGAAATTACCTCATTACCCTCAATCCTCTTCACCAACTCGTGGCCAATAAGAAGACTCCGTGAGTGCTATAAATAAGACCAAAAGGGCCACGAGTTTGGGTACGTTCTTTTGACCCTTTTTCTGCCCCATCTCTCTCTCTTTCGCTCTCTCTCTCTCTCTCTCTCTCTAAAACACTCCAAGATCCTTCAAGAACTTCAAGAACCCTACAAGAACCAAGTGATTTGCCAAGGAGATTAACCGTGACCAAGGAATTCCTTCCTTTTTCGGTGAATCATCCTCTCTCAAGACTCGACCGTGACCAAGGAACTCCTTCCTTTTCGGTGAATCAAGAGTTAACCGTGACTAGGGAAATATCTCTCTTTGGTGTTGTGAAGTTGTGTTTAAACCGAGACTCGGAAGAACCCTCTTTTGGAGCTTGAAGAAGGCATTAACCATGACTAGGAGCTTCTCCTTTTGGTGATCTTTCTTGAGGAATCCACGACTCGAGTGTCTCTTCTTTTCGGTACCAACCAAACAAACGACCACGACTCGGAGAATTGACCATTCGGTGCAAAGACATAGAAGACAAAGGAAGACACTTCAAGCTACTTGCTTCATTCTTTGGTGTACTTTTTCTAATTCTTGTAGTTCTTGTTGTTTGTGGATTTAGTTGTGTTAAAGAGAATTCCTTGTTTGAATTGAATCTTTGTTCTAAACTTGTTCTTTTACTTGATCTTTTGCTCTCAATTTCTGCCTTAAACTTAGTTAAAATTTCCATTAATTCAATCTCAAAACAAACCTTTAATTCAACTCTCAAATCAAATCTCAAACCAGAAATCCAGAACTACTTCCGTTATAACGGAATTTATACTGCGTTACAACGGACTTGACGGTTTGTACCTGATTTTCAGTTTGTTGATACTCCGTTGTAACGCAACTTAACTCCGTTGTAACGGACCAGTGAGAAAATTCATTCAATAGCACTCATACTAGTGTGTTGTAACGGACAAACTAGTTCATTGTAACGGATCAACCAATCCGTTATAACGCTACTTGTTTCCGTTGTAACGGACTACCACTTTCGTTGTAACGGAACTGCTTCCGTTGCAACGAACATTCACATCAATCCCTACGTTAGACATAACCCAAATGTCCGTTGTAACGGACCTTAATTCCGTTGTAACGGACTATCTTCTGTGAATCTCCTTTGTTATTTCTAGTCCATTTTTTTGATCCAAATTTTGACGCAATTGCTCCCCGTGGAACGAACTTTCTATATTTTCACTATACACACATATTTCAAACTTGTTGATTGAATCGGGTTTTAGAATACAACGATAATTTTACGCAACAAAAATCCGATCATCACTAATCGATAAGGTGTTGGTGTTACTAGAAGACATGATCTACAAATGAAGTAAAAGATTGATTACTAACGTTGCGTACTTATCTTATACTTATATGATGATTATTATATGATAGTGTTATTTTATCGAATCGATAACCCTCATACCGATACGGGACTCCAAGTCCATAACACTCAAGACCCATATTTTACGATCCTCCCACAAGTTGCTTTGGCAGACGAATGGGATCTCGCTATTTAGGTAGGATTATATCCAATCGCATCCAATGCGACTCTTGAACCTTTATAGGATTTCGGTGATGGATCGTATCCAATACAATCCCAGTTCCGTGTGTGCATCCTATCTATGCCCCGAACTTCCAATCAAGTCGGTTTTGACCTCAACCCTTATTGGCTTGAATGGTTAAGTCACAACCATACTCAGCGTATTGTTCAAATAAACTACTAATAAGTCGGCTTTGGCCTTAACCCTTATCAGTCCCTATTTAACGCTTGCCACCCCGTCGATGACTACAATAACCCATGTCGGCTTTGGCCTTAACCCATGTGAGACGTAGTACCGATCATAGTGGTTGTGAATATGGAAGGCATTTCCATGACTTAAATATTATGAGGGACCATGACTTTCATGTTTCATAATTCATGACATAATCCAATTATATCACTATCACAAGATTTTCATAAATGCATATGTATTTATTTGGGAGTCTAATTATTCTAAATAATTATCTAATTATATGATAGTATGATTGATGCCGATCAAATCGATATAAAGAACTCAAAATTCCAAGTTGTGTAGCCAAAGTTATCACGAAAACAAAATCAGCAACCAGAAACCAGTCAGTTGTAACGCACCATAGTCCGTTACAACGGACATCCGGTATTATTGACACTCCGTTACAATGGAAGTCAAGTCCGTTACAACGCTATTTATTCCGGAGTTTGGCCAAAATTGCCAGAAACATGTCCGTTATAACGCAACCTATGTCCGTTACAACGCTATTTTCTGCAAACCATTGTCCAAATTTCCAGAGACCAGTCCGTTACAACGCAACTTACAGTCCGTTACAACGGACCAACTGCGTAGAGCTCCGTTACAACGGACCATGTCCGTTACAACGGACTCCAAAAGATACCCTAGGCATCCCCGCAACCTCATATCAGATACAAGGTCCGTTACAACGGACACATAGTCCGTTACAACGGAATATGCGTTTTTCACAGTCCTCCTCACACCCCCGCATCCTATACAGGGTCCGTTACAACGGACTCCAAGTCCGTTATAACGGAATATGTGATTTTTCACAGAAATTACCAATTTCCTGTATCCAATACAGTGTCCGTTAGAACGGACTAACCAGTCCGTTACAACGGACTATGCGATTTTTGCGCTGTTCAGCCTGTTTTCGCTCGTTTCCAAAACGATCAATCATGAAACCATTTCACGATCATTCCTAGATACTCTCAATCAACTATTGATCGATCTCTAGCGAATTTCACTTGTGATTTTAATGGAATTTGACATTCTATATATGTAACATCATGCAAACGGGTACGACCTTTGATAACCCGTGCGTATATCTAATATACGACTATGTTTCGACCCTCGAATCGATGGCGATCGCTCTGATACCACTGATGGGAATATCCTCGACCCCGGGCCCGCGCAGCGGAATGAAGGCCCGGTCCGATTCCCCGATTCCCGAGATCACGCCACAACTTCGAGGGTACAATGCAATTAGAAGGATAGATCTATACCAGTGCCAAATTGATGGCACACTAAGGGTTGATCGCCGCCTTCTATTTCCTGTCACGTTGGTGACAATCCGCGCGTCCCACACCACGCGTCCTTCACCAATCGTTTGCTACGCCGGTTCACTCGATTTTGTCCTCGTGCGTCCAAGCGTAAACACCGTCTTTCTTACTCGAGTCGATCACAATCGAAGAGTCACAAACGTCACTCCTCTACTCGTATCCACGGTGATTCGTATGACGTCGGTCGCGGATGCACCTGCCTAGACAATGCACCGGCGAACTTGCTCGATCTAATCGATTCTCTATTTCTCTCTCTTCGCACCTTTTCACTCACAAAAGATCAAATCTGAATTTGCTCTTTTTCTCTTGTGTATTGGGCTGAATAATTCTGTATAATTGCATTCAGTTACTTAGTGAGGAGAGAGAAAGTATCCTATTTTTTAATACATAACAATTATTTATAAATTAATTTAAAAGTAAATTGATTTTCAATACACAATAATTATTTTTGAAATGAATACATAATTTGAACCTAAGAAATTAAATTTGAAATCTACAATAAATATTTCAATTTTCATTTTTAAAATTTTATTTGAAGTTCTCTTTGAATTCATAATATTTCCAAATATATATACACAAGTTGATCAATACATTGAAAACAAAATAAAATATGTATACTTATAATCCTAACTAATCAATTTTTTCCTAAAACTCTAACTATCCTACTAACATATACAACAGATTTACAATTTACTAAACAAATTTTTTTTATAAAATCTAAATATTAACCTTTTCTAGCTTCTCTTCAAGTTCTTCTTTCGATTTCCTCTTCCTCTTCTTCCGAAAAAGCCTTCTCTTCTTGTTATTCCGAAATGCCTTTTCTTCCTCTTCTTCCAAATCCCTTCTCTTCTTCTACCAAGTTCCTCTTCTACCAAGTCCCGAAAATCCCTGCCAAATAATATAACTTTAAAATAATATAACTTCAAAATAAACTGTAATAAAAATACACTTAAAAAATATATAACTTTAAAATTACACTGAAAAATATTCCTACAAACCCAAATAATATAACTTTATAATTAAACCTGACAGATTTATAAAATATATATAATTTTAAAATCTAAAAAAATAAATTGTAATAAAAACTAAAACTAAAACTAAACTGTACAATAAAACCTAACAAATTAAAACTAAACTGTATTAAAATCAAATAATATAACCTACAAAACTCAAAAAAACGATAAAACCACGAAAATTACACGAAAACAAAATCATAAAAACTGTTAAATATCGAGCAATAATCTGACATATTAAAAAAAAAACATAACTTAAAAATTACCAAATAATATAAACTATATAAATAATTTCTAACAGATTTAAAATCACAAAACAAGATTTAAAACCTAACAGATTTAAAAACTATATAATAAAACCTAACAGATTTAAATACTAACATATTCAAAATAGAAGTGATAAATATTAAAAAAACCAAATAATATAACCTAGAAATAACCCTAAACTAGATAAAAAACCGCAAAACCTTCAAAGAAACCACAAAACCAGATAATAAACCACAAACTACACAAAAATAACCCTAAAAATCTTTTTATTCAACACAAAAATTAACAGATCTAACAAAAAAATAAACGAACAACTGTCTAAAAACCCCTCAAAAAAAATACAAAACTAGAAATAAAACCCAACTAAGAGATCGAATCATACCTGTAGGAGCAGAGACGAAGACGAAACCGGGAAGAAACACCACCGAGAGCACTTGTTGCAGGGAAATGTCGTGACGCCGTGGCTACATGTTGCAAGAGAGGGCGAGAGGGAGATTAGGCTTCTAAGAGAGGCTGAGGGCGAGAGGGAGATTTGAGATTATTTAGAGAGCACGAGGGAGACGGTTATTAGGGTTTAGAGATGGGAGAGGGGGCTGGGAGGGGGAAGACAGAGTGAGGGTGAGAGAGAGAGAGGGAGAAAAGAAGAGAGTAATGAGACAACGTAAAAATATTTGGGGCGGGCCGTAGGAAAGGCTTTTGGTACGGGTATAATGCTTTGGCACGGGCCGTAGGAAAGTCAAAAGCTGACACGTCGTACGAGGTGCGGGAATTTGGGACGGTGTATTATGTTGCTACGGGCCGTAGGGAATTCAAAAGCTGACACGTCGTACGAGGCGCGGGAATTTGGGACGGTGTATTATGTTGCTACGGGCCGTAGGAAATTCAAAAACAGACACGTGGCACGAGGCGCCGGAATTTGAATATTTTGGGACGGGGCTTCAATTTTGGAACGGGCCGTCGCTTCAGGTTGGGACGGGGTTTCAGATTTGGTACGGGCCGTTGCTTCAAATTGGGGCGGGGCTTCGGTGTTGGTACGGGCCGTAACTAATATGTGGGACGGGGAATACATGTTGGGACGGGCCGTCCCGAATTGTTGGGACGGTATATCCTTTTTCCTACGGTCCCGTAGTTAATTAGGTACGGTTCTTGGGACGGCCCGTACCAATAGGACTGAGATTTTGCTACGGCCCGTCCCCAAATGGCTGATATGTTGTAGTGTTTCACGCAGAAAACTGCATGAACCTGGTCAGTATTCTGTCCAGAAGAAATTGATAAATTTCTCTGAAAGAAAATCAACCAACATGAAAGTTGTAGATAATCTCATTATCTACACAACCCAATTTTGCCCAGCCCAATTGGAGTTCGTATGCAAAAGTTATGACTGTTTTACTAACTGTATGTCATACTGTTGCATCCTTTCGATATTTCACATAAACGACACTGACACTTCGTTCATATGAAATATTTTTCTACATGAAGGTTATAGATAATCTAATTATCTATCTAACCCAATTTGAACCATTCAAATCGGATTATCGTACTGAAAGTTATGGCCCCGAATGTACGACTACATTCGTTTATCCTTGTGTACACTTTTACGGTTGATCCGAAACTGTATTTCTCTCAGTTTTTAGATCATTTGTATCGTATCTTTTAGTACATAACTTTTCACCAAATTTCACAAACACTAAGAAATTTTGTTTTTCGATTCAAAACAAGATTTTGACGCTTTGAGGAGTTCAAATAACGTGTTTTTAGATCATTTGTATCGTATCTTTTACTACATAACTTTTCACCAAATTTCACAAACACTAAGAAAGTTTGTTTTTCGGTTCAAAACAAGATTTTAACGCTTTGAGGTGTTCAAATAACGTGTTTTTAGATCATTTGTATCGTATCTTTTGTTGGTTCAAATTTCCTGATAGTTTGATTATTTCAAAACACTGTCATTACTAATGTATACATCCAGAAAAGTGCAGGATAACATAGGTACGATACAAAGATGAAGGAGACTTGTGAAGGAGGATTTCATTGGATTACATCAAGAATCAGGACATGAAGTCTCAAGATAAACAAGAAAAGAAGAACACAAGGAAGGCCATTGGAATACATCAAGAATCAAGATGTTGAAGCCTTCCGTGAGTGGGATACGCCACAAATAAACCATAGGTACAAACCTAGTAGAACTCAAGTAAAATCATGTTCAAAATAACAAAGAGTTCAGTCAAGCAGGAAGTGCGTTCTGAACGAACTCAAAGTCCGTTCAGAACGGACTTGCCACATATCAAAACTTTAAACCTTGATTAGAACCAAACGTGTCACAGGGATGTGTGCGTTCGAACGAACAATCATGTCCGTTCGAACGGACAATTAGAATCCGTTCACCCACCTTCTGAGTGCGTTGAACGGACAATCCTTCCTGTGAACGGAAAAATGTCACAGGGATGTGTGCGTTCGAACGAACACACATGTGCGTTCGAACGGACAACCTGGAATCCGTTCCCCCACTTTTCAGTGCGTTGAACGGACTCTTGTTCCTGTGAACGCAAAATGCTATGTATAATTGAGTCCGTTATGAACGGACATTGTTCGTTCGAACGGACCCAAGATGTACTTGCACGTTATTTTGAAACGGCTAGTGCAAACTACAAGTGCGTTCTGAACGGACTTTATGCGTTCGAACGCACTACAAGTTTTCTGAAGGATTTCTATAGAGAGTATAAATAGAATCCTTCATGGGTCTCTCTCTCCCACTCCTTCACTTTCAAACATTCAAACCTAAAAAGAGAGAAACCCTAAGCTGTGATTATCTATATCCATTGATAGCTTGAGAAACCTCTTTAGATCGTTGATCTACTTTCGATATTCTCCACTAATCGTATCCCACTCACGTGACCGATCACGTTGTAGCTCGATTAGTGACAAAGTGTAATAGGCTAGTGCAACAAATTGTAAAGAGCCTAAGCTATAGATCGATAGAAGCGTGTAAATCGATCTAGGCAAATCCTTGTAATCGAGTTGAGTTGGAATTCAATCGAAAGCCAAAAAGAGGCACAAGGCATTCCCGGAGACGTAGGTACTCGCAAATAATTGAGTCGGTCAATTAAGCGAGTAAAGGGTGAGTTAAAGCTACAAAGCAACCACCTACCGAACTTCGTAAACAAACATCTTGTGTCAAAGTGTTTGTACGGTATCATCTTTATCATCTAAATTATTATTTATTCCGCACCGTAAATTAGGTTTAAATCTAAACTAAGTGTAAGTTAGATTGCCAAATTTACCCCCCTCTAGGTTAGAATTAACCAACAATTGGTATCAGAGCAGGGTACTAACCATCTCTTAAATTTATTAAGGATAAACTTGTACCTTACGATCTAATGGCTGAATTTAATCCCATGAGCGCGGTGGAAGCAGCCATTCACTCTCTCCGTATTGAACGAGGTCTAACTTCGACACACCACCAGCCCATAATTATAGACGCAGAACCTTCCTCTTCCACTCTAAGCTCGACACATGACAAAAGTTATGAGGTACGTACTAACTCTCTATTTGTCATAAAATCGTTACCTAGACCTGAATTTTCTCCCGCATCCAAACTAGAACTCGAATCTTGTGACGAGTTTCTTCGGGATGAAGGGAACTCTCAACTAAATGAGGGTAAACTTGAAAGTCCCACACAAGCTCTCAAGGATAAGGTAGCTTCTCTTGAGCTATCCATCTTGGCATACGAAACTCAAATAAATGAATTTAAAGGATTTTCAAAATGTGAATGTCAAACCCTGAAATGTGGGATTTCTCATTTAAAAGGCGAAATTCAAACTATGAAAGTTGAGAATGAGTCCTTGAAGAGGGCATGTGCAATTATTGCATTGAGTCCCCCTTCATTGGATGATGTCTTAAAATCGTCATTAACGAGACAAAAGCCCAATGATAAATCCGGTTTAGGATATAAGAAAATTAACGGTAATAAACCCGACTTTTCAATATCTCAAAATCAAAAATCTAAATGGGAAAACAATAAAGTAAGTAGTCATGGAAATGCTTTCATGTACCATGACTACAACAAAGGTAAATATGCTAAAAATGAACAACCTAAACGTGTAAATAATAATTATAGGAACAATCATTTTACACAAAATTCACAACCTAGACATACTAATTTGGGACGAACCGATTGTTTGTTCAAAAGGGGACCAAATGGGTATTTCTATGAAGTGACAAACTACACCGAAGCTTCATATCAACAAGGGCCTCCCAAACATTTCACCAACACACATAAACAATTTAAACAAAATAATTTTAAGCAAAATAAATTTAAATCAAATAACCTTTATCAAATGCCAAAATCGATAACTTCTAAGAGAAGTAATCCGAATCAACTCTCGGACTATTTTGTGAAGAGTATCACACCCACAAATAAGCCCACCGTAGCATTTTGTAACTATTGTTGCAAAATCGGTCATGTCTCAACCGGGTGTAATCTTCGCAATCCAAAAGTGGCACCAAACGTCATGTGGATGCGTAAAGATCGTCACTCAATGGGTTCCTCTACCTCCTTCGGTATAGGACCCCCTAGGGTGTAAAACCCTAACTTGAGACACTATACTCCCTAGTATACCATACCATATGCCAAATATTTAGGGGGAGTATAGTTAGTAAGAATTCATATTAGTCAATTTCAATTTTTTTTGGTTTAACTAATATGAATTTCTTATAGATGGACCTAACTTCCAGAACAAAGTCATCAAAATGGTGTCTAGATAGTGGTTGTTCTAGACATATGACTTGGGATCGAGAGATGTTCAAATCTCTCGATCCGTTCAAGGGAGGAGACGTTACCTTCGGAGGAAATCAAAAAGGTAAAATTATCGGTATCGGTTCTATAGGTACCTCAAATTGGACTTTAGAGAATGTCTATCTTGTAACTGGACTTAAACATAATTTAATTAGCATAAGCCAATTGTGTGATGCCAGATATTGTGTGAAATTCGATCAACTCTCATGCTTGATTGATCGAATGAAAGACAATACCACAGTATGCAAAGAAACCCGACACGAAAATCTATACTACTTTGATTTCGAATCATTCGTGCCGGGAATCCATTGTCTCACTGTATCAGAATCAGTATCTCGATTATGGCATAGACGGTTAGGTCACATTTGCATGAAAACTATACATAGGTTGTCCAAAAAGCAATTAGTTAGAGGACTTCCCTCACATAAACTTGAACTAGAAGGATTATGCGATGCGTGTGAAAAAGGTAAGCACACTAGATCGTCCGGGTTCAAATCAAAGAACATGGTCACCACGAATCGACCTCTTCAACTCATCCATAAAAGTGAAACGTGTGACAACTTCATCAAATTTTGTACTCTCGTTGAAAATGAAAAAGGCACCTCAATTGTCACCATTCGAAGTGACAATGGAGGTGAATTTCGAAATGCAAAATTTGATGAATTTTGTCATAAAAAGGGATATATACGCGAATTTTCGGCTCCTCGAACACCTCAACAAAATGGTGTGGTTGAACGTAAAAATCGAACGTTAATTGAACTTGCCCGTACCATGCTAAGTGAGCATCCTTCTCCAAAATACCTTTGGGCCGAAGCCACTAACACCGCATGTCATGTGGTGAATAGGGTTAGCTTAAGGCCTATTTTGAAGAAGACGCCATATGAGCTATGGTATGGGGGAAATCCAAATGTCTCTTACATGAGAGTATTTGGATGCAAATGCTATATCTTGGATGAATTGAGTAATCGAGACAAACTCGATCCAAAATCCATTGAAGGAATATTTGTCGGTTACTCAAGTACAAGTAAAGCATACCGAGTTTACATACGATCAACACGAGTCGTATGTGAATCCGTTCACGTACATTTTGATGAAACTAAAAAGGAAGCCGAGAAAGGTAGCTTAAATGTAGGTGAAGTCACGGAAACAATTGCTAAATCACCGAGAAAACAAGCCGAGCTGGAATATCAACACATCGACATAACTCTTGATGAACCTTAGAGAGAAAACAATGATCCTCCAGAAGAGGAAGAACAGGAGGAAGAGGAAGAAGAGAGTGAAACTCCTTACCAAATCCCCGAGGTTCTCCGAGAAGTACCCCACCATCCTCTCACAAACGTTGTTGGAGATCCCCGAGAAGGTGTACGAACTCGGTCTCGTGTCCACAACTACGTAGCTCATTGCGCATATCTTTCTCACACCGAGCCAAAATCCTTCAAGGAAGCCAATCTAGACGAAGATTGGATTATCGCAATGCAAGAAGAATTGGAACAATTTGAAAGAAATCAAGTTTGGATGTTGGTTCCAAAACCCATGAATCGTTCGATCATTGGGACTCGATGGATCTTTCGAAATAAACTTGATGAACACGGAAACGTGGTACGAAACAAGGCGAGACTCGTCGCTCAAGGATTTAAACAACGAGAAGGGATCGATTTCGAAGAAACCTTTGCTCCAGTGGCTCGTCTAGAAGCGATACGACTCCTCCTAGCTTACGCCGCTATTGAGGGGTTTACACTATTTCAAATGGACGTCAAGAGTGCATTTCTCAATGGTGAAATCGAAGAAGAAGTCTACGTTGAGCAACCACCGGGATTTAAGGATCCTAAATTCCCCGATTACGTGTGCAAACTTTCAAAAGCCCTATACGGATTGAAACAAGCCCCACGAGTACCTCAAATGGTTTCGTGAGAGGTATAATCGACACCACCCTCTTCACACGTAAAAAGGGAGTATCCATTTTACTTGTTCAAATTTACGTAGATGATATTATTTTTGGATCAAGTGATGCGGCTCTTGCCGAAGAATTCTCTATTCTTATGCACAGTGAATTTGCCATGAGTATGATGGGAGAGTTAAAATTCTTTTTGGGTCTTCAAGTCACACAATCAAGTGAAGGAATTTTCGTCAACCAATCGAAGTACACTCGCGAATTATTAAAGAGATTCGAGTTGGACCAAACTAAAACGAGTGACACTCCAATGGCAAAGGAATCAAAATTGGATGCGGATGAAGAGGGCGAATCGTTCGACATTACGTCCTATAGAGGAATGATCGGGAGCCTTCTTTATCTAACGGCGAGTCGTCCCGACATCATGTTCGCCGTATGCTTGTGCGCTAGATTTCAAGCTAACCCCAAGGTATCACATTACACAGCCGTAAAACGCATATTTCGTTATTTAAAAGGTACAATTGAACTTGGGATATGGTACGGGCATAGTGGGAACCTAAACCTAGTAGGATACACTGAGGCGGATTTTGCCGGATCCCGAGTTGATCGAAAAAGCACGAGCGGTACATGCCAATTTTTGGGAGGTTTACTTGTATCATGGTCAAGTCGTAAACAACACTCGGTAGCCTTATCGACGGCCGAAGCCGAGTATGTAGCCGCAGGAAGCTGCTGTGCTCAATTACTGTGGTTGAACCAAACCCTCGGAGACTACGGTTTGAACTTCCGTAAAATCCCCATATTGTGCGACAACAATAGCGCAATATGCATCTCGAAAAACCCTGTCCACCATTCACGAACCAAGCATATCGACATACGTCACCACTTCATTCGGGATCACGTGGAAAAAGGCGATGTCAAACTCGAATGGATAGAGACTCAAAATCAAATTGCCGACATCTTCACAAAACCGTTGCCATTTGCTCCCTTCTCCGATCTACGACTAAAGCTAGGTATGTTATCTCTCAAGAATTAAAATTCAGCATATTAGGTCTAGTCTCATGTAGCTACATCATAACTGTATAATCATAAGAACAAATAGAGTTGTTGAACTAGGGTCAGTGTTTTGGGTCAATAAATCCGGGTCTCAGCTCAGTATCCAGTCCGTTCGAACGAACAAAAGAGTGCGTTCGGAACGGACAAATGAAGTCAACAAATACCATCCTACCAGACTCAAGTCCGTTCGAACGAACAAACAATGCGTTCTGAACGGACAGATGAAATGTGTGATTATGACGGCTTTTCATATTATGGCGCCTTTCCCAACAGTTGCAAGTGCGTTCGAACGAACTCAAAGACCTCTCACCTGCAACTCAAACCCAAACAATGGCGCCTGTTACCCAGAAGCGTGTGCGTTCGAACGCACATGAATGTCCGTTCGAACGGACTCGTCGTATTTACTCTCCATATGCATGCAACCGACCCTCATTAATGGACACGATGGTTCATCTTCTCGTACGAAGAGACTTAAAGGGACACGATTTACATTCTTAAAACCCTTGCCCTTATCTTCTCTCTCAAAAGCTCCTTCGTTTGAACCATTTCTCTCTCTTTCCAAAACTCCTTCTCTTCTCTCTCAAAAGCTTGATTTCATGGATGCCAATCGAAGCCTCATATCAAAAGGGAAATCCAAGGAAAAGAAGAGAACAGGAGAAAGCTCGAAAGCTCAAGAAATACCACCGCCTCCATCGATTGTCCGCATGAAGAGGGGCACGCCAGCCAACAGGCCTAATCACAGCGCACGAATGCAAGCAGATTACGATTTCACCAATCCGAATAACGATTATCTCTTTCGAAATCCGGAAGCCGGACTCCTCTTCAATAGCGTTGTGGTAAGGAGACCCCTCTCAAAATCTTACTATTACGAGTTTCCACGAAACTGTTCTATTCTTTCCGACAAGATCGAGGAAATCGAGCGAAAATGGGGATTTGCAAACCTTGCGCGTCTCAACGAGAGGTCGTATGAGATCATCACTCGGCTATTCTATGCAAACGCCATTTTCGATCATGCCCAAGATAAGATAACCTCATTTATTCTTGGTGAGGAAGTCGTAATCTCGGTGCAGAATTTGTGCGACTTGTTCGGGCTCAAAGATGATGGAGAGAAGGTGTACAACGACCGCTGGGGGAAAATTGAAACCGAAGGGTTCGAAACCATGAAGAAAGTGGTCACGAATAGATACGCATCACAATCAGCAGTGTCACACTTGGCCGCTCCTGAAAAATTCGTCTGGATAATTGGTAATAACATTCTTGCTCCTGTTGCAAAATTGAGAGCAAACCTCGAAGATCGAAATATCTTGTTTTTATATCGCATGTGGTACGAGGACCAACTACCCGTCCATGTGCCTTATCTCATATTAAGCCACATGGAAAGCGCCATGAACCTAAGGAATGCATCGTTACCCTACGGAACGTTGATCGCTCGAATGTTGAACCTCCAAGGAGTCTCGATCCCGGTGGAAGATTGGGATTTCCGACCTGAACCACCGATCAACCTCGCGTCAAAATTAAACCTTCTGCGTCAAAGGTTTCGGTATTCGGCACAAGCTCATGAATGGATTATCGATCACCCAGATGAAGAGGGAGCGTTCCACCTTCCTCCAAATCCTACCCGTTGGTTGGAGGGTGACGCTCAATCCGACCAGGGTAGTGAAAACCAGGCTCGAACACGTGAGAGGAGGGAGAGTGTAAGAAGTTCGAACGTCCCGATGGAAAGGGACGAAAGGCGGTTCGCTCACATAACGTCGTTGTTAGAGGCAATGAATAAGCGTATGGAGCGACATGAACGAGGGATTCGAAATGAAATTCTAGAGGGCATGCAAGTCTCCGAGACAAGGATGCTCGAGAGAGTAGAACGTCAATTTTCCGACCTTTACGGTCATCTTGAAAACCGTTTCGGGTCCTACCCGGAACCTCGACAACAAGACAATCCTCCTCCTCCATCTCATCCCACCGCGAATCCGTCGGAGTCCCATTCGGGAACATTCAACGTCGACGACTTCTTTGCGTCCGGTCCAAGCTATCATCCCGACCCGAACCCTTATCCCGGTCCCAACGAGATGTAATCACCGGCGGTGTCATAAGTGTGTTGTGTTGTCGTGTTTATTTTTATATGACATGCGTGTGTGTGAGAAATTGCGTTTGTTGGGTTTGTATCGCTGAACAGAGTATGTTATGTGTGTGTTTGCATCGGCATGTGTCATGCCTTGAACTGAATAAATTTGCTTTAGTGTCAGTCTGAGTATTATCAACTGTTGCATCTATTTTGATTTTTTCTTCATATAACCCATCAGTCCAGATGCAAGTGCGTTCGAACGCACCACTTTTTCCGTTCGGAACGCACACAAACACAAAAATTGTTTTATTTTCCTTAAATCTGCTAAATTTGAAAAGATTGTCATCATTCAAAACAAAAGAATTTGATCATATTTACGAGCTCATACATTCATCAATTCATTCTTTGAGGGGGAGCTCGCATTTAGGGGGAGCCTTCCGTTGATGAAGTCTCCTTGGCCCTTTTGATCTCTTTCAAAATGGGGGAGAAACGATCGTACGGAAAATTCTCAACTAAATGGTGAAACTCTCCAAACCGACAGTGTTTTGAAATTAATCAAAAGGGGGAGTTTGTTGGTTCAAATTTCCTGATAGTTTGATTATTTCAAAACACTGTCATTACTAATGTATACATCCAGAAAAGTGCAGGATAACATAGGTATGAAACAAAGATGAAGGAGGACTTGTGAAGGAGGATTTCATTGGATTACATCAAGAATCAGGACATGAAGTCTCAAGATAAACAAGAAAAGAAGAACACAAGGAAGGCCATTGGAATACATCAAGAATCAAGATGTTGAAGCCTTCCGTGAGTGGGATACGCCACAAATAAACCATAGGTACAAACCTAGTAGAACTCAAGTAAAATAATGTTCAAAATAACAAAGAGTTCAGTCAAGCAGGAAGTGCGTTCTGAACGAACTCAAAGTCCGTTCAGAACGGACTTGCCACATATCAAAACTTTAAACCTTGATTAGAACCAAACGTGTCACAGGGATGTGTGCGTTCGAACGAACAATCATGTCCGTTCGAACGGACAATTAGAATCCGTTCACCCACCTTCTGAGTGCGTTGAACGGACAATCCTTCCTGTGAACGGAAAAATGTCACAGGGATGTGTGCGTTCGAACGAACACACATGTGCGTTCGAACGGACAACCTGGAATCCGTTCACCCACTTTTCAGTGCGTTGAACGGACTCTTGTTCCTGTGAACGCAAAATGCTATGTATAATTGAGTCCGTTACGAACGGACATTGTTCGTTCGAACGGACCCAAGATGTACTTGCACGTTATTTTGAAACGGCTAGTGCAAACTACAAGTGCGTTCTGAACGGACTTTATGCGTTCGAACGCACTACAAGTTTTCTGAAGGATTTCTATAGAGAGTATAAATAGAATCCTTCATGGGTCTCTCTCTCCCACTCCTTCACTTTCAAACATTAAAACCTAAAAAGAGAGAAACCCTAAGCTGTGATTATCTATATCCATTGATAGCTTGAGAAACATCTTTAGATCGTTGATCTACTTTCGATATTCTCCACTAATCGTATCCCACTCACGTGACCGATCACGTTGTAGCTCGATTAGTGACAAAGTGTAATAGGCTAGTGCAACAAATTGTAAAGAGCCTAAGCTATAGATCGATAGAAGCGTGTAAATCGATCTAGGCAAATCCTTGTAATCGAGTTGAGTTGGAATTCAATCGAAAGCCAAAAAGAGGCACAAGGCATTCCCGGAGACGTAGGTACTCGCAAATAATTGAGTCGGTCAATTAAGCGAGTAAAGGGTGAGTTAAAGCTACAAAGCAACCACCTACCGAACTTCGTAAACAAACATCTTATGTCAAAGTGTTTGTACGGTATCATCTTTATCATCTAAATTATTATTTATTCCGCACCGTAAATTAGGTTTAAATCTAAACTAAGTGTAAGTTAGATTGCCAAATTTACCCCCCTCTAGGTTAGAATTAACCAACAATTGGTATCAGAGCAGGGTACTAAGAAAGTTTGTGTCGTATCTTTTACTACATAACTTTTCACCAAATTTCACAAACACTAAGAAAGTTTGTTTTACGATTCAAAACAAGATTTTAACGATTTGAGGAGTTCAAATAACGAGTTTTTAGATCATTTGTATCGTATCTTTTACTACATAACTTTTCACCAAATTTCACAAACACTAAGAAAGTTTGTTTTTCGATTCAAAACAAGATTTTAACGCTTTGAGGAGTTCAAATAATGTGTTTTTAGATCATTTGTATCGTATCTTTTACTACATAACTTTTCACCAAATTTCACAAACACTAAGAAAGTTTGTGTTTCGATTTCAAAACAAGATTTTAATGCTTTGAGGAGTTCAAATAACGTGTTTTAAGATCATTTGTATCGTATCTTTTAGTACATAACTTTTCACCAAATTTCACAAAACACTAAGAAAGTTTGTTTTTCAATTCAAAACAATATTTTAACGCTTTGAGGAGTTCAAATAACGTGTTTTAGATCATTTGTATCGTATCTTTTACTACATAACTTTTCACCAAATTTCACAAACACTAAGAAAGTTTGTTTTTCGATTAAAAACAAGATTTTAACGCTTTAAGGAGTTCAAATAACGTGTTTTTTGATCATTTGTATCTTATCTTTTACTACATAACTTTTCACCAAATTTCACAAACACTAAGAAAGTTTGTTTTTCGATTCGAAACAAGATTTTAACGCTTTGAGGAGTTCAAATAACGTGTTTTTAGATGATTTGTATCATATCTTTTACTACCTAACTTTTCACCAAATTTCACAAACACTAAGAAAGTTTGTTTTTCGATTCAAAACAAGATTTTAACGCTTTGAGGAGTTCAAATAACGTGTTTTTAGATCATTTGTATCGTATCTTTTACTACATAACTTTTCACCAAATTTCACAAACACTAAGAAAGTTTGTTTTTAGATTCAAAACAAAGTTTTAACGCTTTGAGGAGTTCAATTAACGTGTTTTTAGATCATTTGTATCGTATCTTTTACTACATAACTTTTCACCAAATTTTACAAACACTAAGAAAGTTTGTTTTTCGATTCAAAACAAGCTTTTAACGCTTTGAGGAGTTCAAGTAACGTGTTTTTATATCATTTGTGTCGTATCTTTTACTACATAACTTTTCACCAAATTTTACAAACACTAAGAAAGTTTGTTTTTCGATTCAAAACAAACTTTTAACGCTTTGAGGAGCTCAAATAACGTGTTTTTAGATCATTTGTATCGTATCTTTTACTACATAACTTTTCACCAAATTTCACAAACACTAAGAATGTTTGTTTTTCGATTCAAAACAAGATTTTAACGCTTTGAGGAGTTCAAATAACGTGTGTTTAGATCATTTGTATCGTATCTTTTACTACATAACTTTTCACCAAATTTCACAAACACTAAGAAAGTTTGTTTTTCGATTTCAAAACAAGATGTTAACGCTTTGAGGAGTTCAAATAACGTGTTTTTAGATCATTTGTATCGTATCTTTTAGTACATAACTTTTCACCAAATTTCACAAACACTAAGAAAGTTTGTTTTTCGATTCAAAACAAGATTTTAACGCTTTGAGGAGTTCAAATAATGTGTTTTTAGATCATTTGTATCGTATCTTTTACTACATAACTTTTCACCAAATTTCACAAACACTAAGAAAGTTTGTGTTTCGATTTCAAAACAAGATTTTAACGCTTTGAGGAGTTCAAATAACGTGTTTTAAGATCATTTGTATCGTATCTTTTAGTACATAACTTTTCACCAAATTTCACAAAACACTAAGAAAGTTTGTTTTTCAATTCAAAACAATATTTTAACGCTTTGAGGAGTTCAAATAACGTGTTTTAGATCATTGATAACGGTCTTTTTGCACGTCTAAAACGCGTATCGTTGTTTTAAAGTCCCGTAATATCAAACAAGTGAATTATATGGTTGTATAGCAGAAAATAATAGATTCGTTCCACAGGGAGCTATTGCGTCAAAATATGATTAAACTTCAGATCTTTAAAATAATTATTTCGAAGTTTCCAAAATTAATGAAAATTTGTGCAGAGATAGGTCTGAATATTATCAAATTTATCCTAAAATTTCAAACAATTTGGACAACGGAATAAAAAGTTATTAACGAATTACAATCAGGTCTCTGAAAAAATCAGTCCCTGGAAACAGCAGGTTTTCAATTTAAGTTACAATTTTCAAAAACTCATATCAATTCAAATATTTCATGAAATTCAACGATTCAAAAAGTTCCCGAAACTAGAAATCAAGATCTACGCAATGAAAGAAACAATTTTAATAGGCAGAAACTTTTTAATAGGCAGAAACTTAATCAAAACGAGTTAATTAAGGGCTGAAATGCAAGTGAAAGAGCAAAGATTCAATTCAAACAAGAAACATTCATTCACACAAACAAGCAAAGATTCACACTCTTTACACAAGTCCAATTCAGTTTATACTACAAGAATTTAAAGAAAGGAAAGAAAACACCTAGAGAGATGAAGAAAGCTTCGAGTCTCGTCGTAAATGCCTTCCTCGTTGGTTGAGATGCGTAGAAAGCTAGTCACCTCGCACAACGTGTTCCTTTTGTACCGATTCGCTCGCCGATCGAAGAAAGCTCCAAACCGGTTACGTGAACTTGAGATTTGCAAGGAACCAATTGGAAGAAAGCTCCCAATCGATTAGAGTAAGCTCGACTCCTTGCTCGCGCGGATTCGGACGAAGAAAGCTCCTATCCTAAACCTCACAACTCGATCTTCGTTGAAGTGTAGATCGATCCACCGAATGAAGAAAGCTTCTACTCGTTGATCAATCCTGGGAATTATCGTTCGTATTTGCAATTCTTGTGTGTTCTTGAAAGTTCTTGGACTTGCTTAAGAGGGAGAGAGTTCGAGAGAGAGAGAGAGAGGGCAGAAAAATGGTGAAGAGAATGTAATCCTGCCCCAAGGGCCTTTGGGGTCTATCTATAGTGCATTATGAGCCTTCCCATTGGTCTAGAGATTGTTGAGAGGATTGAGGGTAGTTTGGTAATTGTAGGTGAGGTAGGTGGGCTGAATGGTGGTTAAAGTGTGAGTGGTTTTCGTATAGAATTTGGTGTAGACTTTTGTGTGGTAGATTTCTTGCCTCCTTCTTCATACGTGTACCGAAATGGAAAGTATAATATATCGATTTTATCGGCGCGAGGAGAGGAAGACAACTACACTGTTGGAATGCCAAAAACTTTCGCCCAAAAACCTAAAATTATCAATAAAACACACTTAGTGAAGAAATATTCTTTCTATCTCAAATATGAACAATTATATATATAAAGTTGTGATTCAAAAGGGCTAAAATCCCCAAATTAGATATCAAAAAGGTGCTTTATTTTCCTCTTATCAAATACCCCCACACTTAGCTTTTGTCGTCCTCGACAAAATAAAACGTAATAAAATATATTTTAAGCACAAAAAATACAAGTTATGTTTTGTTGAAATTGTAATCACACTATCTCATAAATTTGAATTTCACAAGAAATATTTATACTCTCTTAATCATATGTTATTTCAAGAGGAACAAAATATCAAACTTCTATAATGAGGATTTTGCCAATTTTTAAGATATTTATTAAGAAATGATTTTCACTCGAAAAAGATAGTTAAACACCACATAATGAACGTAACACCACATAATTAAAGAGGAAAAATCTTTTAAAAGTATTAATAGAACCAATTTTTTTCATTTTTGCAAAAGTTGACCTTAAATGTAAGTAATTCACTTTTATAACCGCTCGGTACGTAAGTACTTGGGTCCTCCTTAAATCCAACCAAATTTCCTTAAATTTTGCTCAAAAATATTATTTTATATTTTTCTTTTTCTTTTTTCTTTTTTTCTTTTCTTTTGCTTTTTTCTATTTTCTTTTTCTTTTCTTTTTTTCTTTTTTTTCTTTTTTTTCATTTTTTCTTTCTTTTTTTTCTTTCTTTTTTCTTTCTTCTTTCATTGAAATAGTTTTATATAAAATATTAATTCACAATGTTTCGAACCGATCATGAGTACGGTTCGCTCATGCCCGGCTTACTCCATTGCGAATTCTTTTTGAAAAAATCGCGAGCGCAATAAAATTCCGTTTGGTTGGAACATAAGTCGCCCATGAACGGTTAGGATCCTTAAGTGTAAGTTGTCAAATTTTTAAACTAATGCAAAAACTACCAAAAATGGTTGAATAAAACTTTTTAGAATTTCTAAATTAAGAATGGGTTCTTATTCAAAAATGGTGTGCCACATAAATCATAATAAAAATCATTTAAAATAAATACTTCTTTAAGCAAATCTTATTATAGACGGGATTGAATCCCAAATTAGTCTCATAAAAGACCGTTTATTGTTTTCTTTAATATTCATTTGAGAAAAAGAATATTCTTTAAGTGGATGGTGAAAATTCTTTTTAAGAAGATGAGTGATTGTTTAGACTTGATCGTGGAGAAAAACCGTTTCTTTAACAAGTATTTAAGTGCTTAAAAATCGAGGACGATCACGAAAAATTGATTTAAAATATGATATATACAATGGTGGTAGAATTTTTTAATTTTTAAAATTTTTCAAATTTTCAATTTTCATAAAAGCAAAATAAAAGCATAAAAATAAAATAAAATAAAAGCGAATATATACAAAGGAAATCCAAATATTATCCCCCCACACTTATTTCCAAGCTTGTCCTCAAGCGAAAAGATACGAAAAAAAATGTCGACTAAAATAGAAAAAAGATGGATAGATAAAACCTGAATTTTTTTTTTTGGTGCGTGGGTTACCTCCCAACTAGCGCCCTTTCTTTTACGTCTTTGAGCTAGACACCCAAAGTTAGCCTATTTCGAGATTATATGAGGCGCTTATGCTTTTAGCGGCTTTACGACCGCCTTTGAGCAGTCTCATTAAGAGATTGGAGACTTGAGCGATTGCCATGATTATTTTTCGTTTAGCGTAAGTTGAACTTGGCGTGAAGAGTTTCTTTATTTCATCTTGGATTTTTCCAAGATTTTCTTCTAAAGGCCTTTGTTGGAGAGGCGTTGTAAGAGGCGTGAGTGTCTCGAATGTATTTGACTTCCTTGATAAATCTACACAAGGTGAATTTCTATCATGAGAAGCATCATAGTTCTTAAATGAATTAAAATTCATGATATATGGAAAGAATTCACCTTGCAGAATTGTAGATTTTTCTTCTTGCTCGTTTGATAATTGCGCGTTTTCATTGATTGGAGTGAGTTGAACCGTCTTTTGGAGAGTCGAATCCAATGACACCTTTTCTTCTTCAATGATCGTTCCAATGCTTTCATCGAATCCCCCTATACTTGAACTCTTATCACCTTCAATCTCCACAATCTTCTCGTTTGAATATTCTAACTCGAGACAAGTCACTCTTTGATCTAGATCGTTTACGATGGATTGAATATTTCCGAGTCGTCGAGAGGTGGTTTTAATCTCATGCGAGATATCACTTATCTCTTGTTTGATTTCTTGTTTGATTTCTTCAAAATCTTGTTTGATTTCTTCATAAACTTGTTCTTGCTTTTGTTTAAGAGATACCATCATCGCCATCATTTCCTCCATCATTCTTTTTAATTCTTGGTCTTGATCTTCGTTTTGGGATTGAAATTGTGGATCTTGGTAATCAAATTCATGTTGAGATTCGAGTTCGTTTTGAGAAGGTTCGTATATGGGGTTTGAGTAATTATTGGTGGTTTCGGTATAGGATTGTGTCTCATAACCCCATGGGGATTCGTTTTCGTATTCACGAGCTTCGTAGATGGGATTTTGATAAAGGGTCTCGGTGTGTGATTCTTCGTATTGATTTGAGGTGGAACATGAGAGCAAACCGAGCCTTCGTTCTTCTTTTCTTTCTTCCCATTCGTCGATGTCTTGATTGATCATTTCTTTAAGCGTCATGTGTTTTGGATATCTTCTTGGAGTTCTTTCTTGAGTTAGCAATTCTCCAAACGTTCTTGGTCTTTCTTGATGATCCATCTTGCTCTACTCCGTGTACCTCGCAAGAATAGAAAAATTTCGAAATTAGTGAAATATCAAGTTCAAACTTATCAATTCTATTAAAAATATCACTCAAGATTGCAAGTTCGATTCATAATTTGACTTAAACATTACTCCCCGGCAGCGGCGCCATTTTGATAACGGTCTTTTTGCACGTCTAAAACGCGTATCGTTGTTTTAAAGTCCCGTAATATCAAACAAGTGAATTATATGGTTGTATAGCAGAAAATAATAGATTCGTTCCACAGGGAGCTATTGCGTCAAAATATGATTAAACTTCAGATCTTTAAAATAATTATTTCGAAGTTTCCAAAATTAATGAAAATTTGTGCAGAGATAGGTCTGAATATTATCAAATTTATCCTAAAATTTCAAACAATTTGGACAACGGAATAAAAAGTTATTAACGAATTACAATCAGGTCTCTGAAAAAATCAGTCCCTGGAAACAGCAGGTTTTCAATTTAAGTTACAATTTTCAAAAACTCATATCAATTCAAATATTTCATGAAATTCAACGATTCAAAAAGTTCCCGAAACTAGAAATCAAGATCTACGCAATGAAAGAAACAATTTTAATAGGCAGAAACTTTTTAATAGGCAGAAACTTAATCAAAACGAGTTAATTAAGGGCTGAAATGCAAGTGAAAGAGCAAAGATTCAATTCAAACAAGAAACATTCATTCACACAAACAAGCAAAGATTCACACTCTTTACACAAGTCCAATTCAGTTTATACTACAAGAATTTAAAGAAAGGAAAGAAAACACCTAGAGAGATGAAGAAAGCTTCGAGTCTCGTCGTAAATGCCTTCCTCGTTGGTTGAGATGCGTAGAAAGCTAGTCACCTCGCACAACGTGTTCCTTTTGTACCGATTCGCTCGCCGATCGAAGAAAGCTCCAAACCGGTTACGTGAACTTGAGATTTGCAAGGAACCAATTGGAAGAAAGCTCCCAATCGATTAGAGTAAGCTCGACTCCTTGCTCGCGCGGATTCGGACGAAGAAAGCTCCTATCCTAAACCTCACAACTCGATCTTCGTTGAAGTGTAGATCGATCCACCGAATGAAGAAAGCTTCTACTCGTTGATCAATCCTGGGAATTATCGTTCGTATTTGCAATTCTTGTGTGTTCTTGAAAGTTCTTGGACTTGCTTAAGAGGGAGAGAGTTCGAGAGAGAGAGAGAGAGGGCAGAAAAATGGTGAAGAGAATGTAATCCTGCCCCAAGGGCCTTTGGGGTCTATCTATAGTGCATTATGAGCCTTCCCATTGGTCTAGAGATTGTTGAGAGGATTGAGGGTAGTTTGGTAATTGTAGGTGAGGTAGGTGGGCTGAATGGTGGTTAAAGTGTGAGTGGTTTTCGTATAGAATTTGGTGTAGACTTTTGTGTGGTAGATTTCTTGCCTCCTTCTTCATACGTGTACCGAAATGGACAGTATAATATATCGATTTTATCGGCGCGAGGAGAGGAAGACAACTACACTGTTGGAATGCCAAAAACTTTCGCCCAAAAACCTAAAATTATCAATAAAACACACTTAGTGAAGAAATATTCTTTCTATCTCAAATATGAACAATTATATATATAAAGTTGTGATTCAAAAGGGCTAAAATCCCCAAATTAGATATCAAAAAGGTGCTTTATTTTCCTCTTATCAATCATTTGTATCGTATCTTTTACTACATAACTTTTCACCAAATTTCACAAACACTAAGAAAGTTTGTTTTTCGATTAAAAACAAGATTTTAACGCTTTAAGGAGTTCAAATAACGTGTTTTTTGATCATTTGTATCTTATCTTTTACTACATAACTTTTCACCAAATTTCACAAACACTAAGAATGTTTGTTTTTCGATTCGAAACAAGATTTTAACGCTTTGAGGAGTTCAAATAACGTGTTTTTAGATGATTTGTATCATATCTTTTACTACCTAACTTTTCACCAAATTTCACAAACACTAAGAAAGTTTGTTTTTCGATTCAAAACAAGATTTTAACGCTTTGAGGAGTTCAAATAACGTGTTTTTAGATCATTTGTATCGTATCCTTTACTACATAACTTTTCACCAAATTTCACAAACACTAAGAAAGTTTGTTTTTAGATTCAAAACAAAGTTTTAACGCTTTGAGGAGTTCAATTAACGTGTTTTTAGATCATTTGTATCGTATCTTTTACTACATAACTTTTCACCAAATTTTACAAACACTAAGAAAGTTTGTTTTTCGATTCAAAACAAGCTTTTAACGCTTTGAGGAGTTCAAGTAACGTGTTTTTATATCATTTGTGTCGTATCTTTTACTACATAACTTTTCACCAAATTTTACAAACACTAAGAAAGTTTGTTTTTCGATTCAAAACAAACTTTTAACGCTTTGAGGAGCTCAAATAACGTGTTTTTAGATCATTTGTATCGTATCTTTTACTACATAACTTTTCACCAAATTTCACAAACACTAAGAATGTTTGTTTTTCGATTCAAAACAAGATTTTAACGCTTTGAGGAGTTCAAATAACGTGTGTTTAGATCATTTGTATCGTATCTTTTACTACATAACTTTTCACCAAATTTCACAAACACTAAGAAAGTTTGTTTTTCGATTTCAAAACAAGATGTTAACGCTTTGAGGAGTTCAAATAACGTGTTTTTAGATCATTTGTATCGTATCTTTTAGTACATAACTTTTCACCAAATTTCACAAACACTAAGAAAGTTTGTTTTTCAATTCAAAACAAGATTTTAGCGCTTTGAGGAGTTCAAATAACATGTTTTTAGATCATTTGTATCGTATCTTTTAATACATAACTAGCAATACCTATTCTATGTGTAATCCATTTGAATGGACACACAAGTCTATATTGAATTAACCTACACATCTACACACCTTCTATTCTGATATTATTACAATTAGAAATATTGATTAATGCATATTGATATAGCGCAACAATATAAAAGAATAAATTAGATTACACATTTTATAATTTTTATGATTAATCGAGGTAATGAATTATTTTTATACCATAAAAAAGATAATTTTTTTGTTTGAGAGAACTAGAAAATTTACCTCCATTTATTGTCTTTAACCCAGCATAAAAAATTTGGGTGTTGGCATAAATCCTAGTTGGAAATAATTGGAGAGAAAATAAACAGGTATTTTGGTCCAAAAAATATTTAACAACATTCAAAATTAGATTTAACCACTATACGGGTATTTAATAACAAAAGTTTTTTTGAGGAGGTTTTTGGAGTTTCCAGAAAGATAGGGAGTTTTTTACAATATCAAAAAAAAAATTAAGAATTTTTTTGAAATTTTTCTTTTTTATTGGTTAATTTGAACGAATTATGTTTGAATAAGTTCAGCGAAAAAAATGAAAGGTGGCCTATTTGGATCTAAATCATTATTATTATAATAATTATTTTCAAGTAAATATTCTGACAAATTAACTTTGTGCTTAAAATCAAACATCATTTAGATTATTTTTAAATTCAAAATGAGATAATAAATATTATTTGTATTTAATTTTTGTACTTCAAATTTTTTATAAAATTTTTGACAATTAATAACACAAAATGTAAATAAAGAAGGTTAGATTTGAAAAATAACCACTTTTGTCACTTTGTTCCAAAATGCGGTCTTTAATTTTTGTACTTCAGAATTTTCTTTATTGAACTCTATTTTATTTGCTTCAAATTAGCGGTCTTTGAAATTCAAATGTTTAATATATTTTATCTGTTCTTGAAATGAAGCTATGACTAATTATATTTCTTTTATATTAGTGCTTCATCAACGTAAATAAATTGCACCACTAGCATAATCATATTTTTTTCGATTCAATTTCAGATCCCACTCGTGGGGTTTTTCTTCAAGTATAAATTAAGTAAATAAATACAAGCACGATACCATGTAAAGAATGTTATCTCTGGCTTGGCTCTCAAGTTCTACAAACACATTTCTTCATAAAAACCAATTTGAAATTTGATTTCTATCTCCTCGTTCGAAATCTGGTGTGGGAAGGAGGTGCAAATTAATATTAATATTAATATTAATATATTACTTAACTTTAACATAAACTGAGATATGAGAGATTCCTAAGGATTTGACATCTGGTGTTAGAAGAAATGTGGTGTTAGATGATAGGGAGTTGTAGATGAGAGATAGGAGGTACAAATTTGAAATTTGAAATTTGAAATTAATATTAATATATTACTTAAATTTAATGTATAAGTTCGAAATCTGGTGTCAGGAGACTGTAAAAAAAAGTAGCAAAACAAAGTAGGAGAGTTTTGAGGAAATCTAAAAAAATGAGGTGTTTTGATAATATTCAAAAGATTAGAGGGTTTTGAAAAAAAAAATCCCTAAGTTATTATTTTTTTAAATAATTAATAAAAATAATATTCATGTCAACAAATTTGTAAAATTAATACTTCATCAAACTTGACGGTAAAAATAAAAAACTTAAATTTTTTTTTTTACCTACGAGTTGTCCGGAAGTAATTAAGATCCAAATAGGAGGGTACATTTTTCTCTTCTCTCCATGGACAAAATGTTACCTTATTATATGTCCTCATGATCATATTATATTTCATCACAGAAATATTATATTTACTATTTACTGTATATATAGACAATGTTTGACTATATGTGTCTACTCTAATCCTATTAATTATTGCCTGATTTTGTATAGATATTGTAATTGTAATTGTAATTGTAATATAATTTGTATATGTTCGCCGTAATTATACCTCTTATATTTGTGTCGTACATAATAATAGGAAAATCATACCGTGCCCCTCAAACTCACTCCCGCATTCTCGATATAGGGGATTAACAATTAATCCCCCACTTAATTAATCCAATCATTAAATGAATATTAATTATTAATGATTAATCCACATGTAACTTAATTCAATACTAATTAATTATTAATAGAATTTATTTGTGTTAATTAAAAAATCATTAATCACTAATTTTCCAAATCGACAATGTGTGAAGAAATTTGGGGGGCACAGTAAATGACCTCTTAATATTATAGAGTTTTCAGCTCCAACTATAAATGGAAATAATATGTCTTTCAATGGAGATTGCAAAAAAAAAGAGTTAGAAATTCTACAATCCATTATTAATCATCAAATTTTGAATGATTTGAGGTAGTATTTGTTGTAAAAGGTCCAATATATTTAGTATGTAAAAGGTCCAATCTATTTTCAGATATTATTGATATTGACGATATAAGTAAACAGATGCTTTCCAAAAAACACTAAATTCAATATGGCTTCGGTATTGGGCGGTATTGAATCACTGATACCGTCTTTTCCTCCCTTATCCGTTTGTATACCTGGTTCGTAACATTTACACTTTCATCCGTCATTTTTGTACTAATTACAAATTAATTAAATATATACTCTTTAGAGATGCTGCTGCATTTCTTCATGCGTATACGGTATACGTGTCTTCCTTTAACTTATTGATGAGCCCCAAATGCAATTTTTGCAGGAGTCTCCGAATCTGGGATGTTATTCTCGATTTTGATGGTAATTTTGTCTTCAATACCTTTGTAATTATGTTTTATATTGGTATTAGTTTACTTTAATTACATATGTAGTTTTGTTATGCTGGATTACTCAAGATTTTGAGAACTTTATACCGCATTTGATCTTTTGCTGATTAGGTTAGTTTCGTTTATTTGCTTTATTTGTATTTTTTATTTTTGAAATTAAATTTGATTTTTTTATTATATTTAGACACAGGCAATAAAAGTGTGTAATAGAGTTCGTCAAAGAGTCATGAGATTTGGAAAATGAGATATTTTTGTATGGAGATATATATATATATATATATATATATATATATATCAGCCCAAAATCTCTTAATATTATATAGACAATGTAAAAGTAAAAAACGAAAAATAAAGCAGGCCCATTTCCCATTCTGGTGGCCCGTCTTATTTCAAAAAAATATTTCGTTAGTATTTTCAACCATAGTTTAGAATCAATTTTCTCCAATATCAATTTATTTTGAAAAAAATATTTCCATCAATTTTCTCCGTTATCTTAATGATGACAATGATCATTGTCACTACAAACATATCCAGTTTAGAATCGCCCATAATTTAAAGCCGAAATTATCTTGCAAACTTGTCAACTCAATCAATTTGTAAATCGGCTAAATGATCACTATTCAGCCTCAAACAACTCAATCAACTTGTACATAGAAGAATGAATGGTCAATTTAAAGTTACTAACGTAACCAAGAGAAGTAATAAGATAGGTTGAGTATGAAATTGTTTGAATTTTCATTTTTGTTAACCTGTCGTTTGAGAACAAATCAATACCATATTACAAATTCACACAGGGGGCATGTGGTATCGATCTGATGGATTCTTTTTTATTGAGATTTTCTCTCGTTGGGATTCCTCCGTGGCACATTTTCCATACAAATAGTTTAATTTTGGGGAGTATACTCTTAAATTGCCATAGAATTTCCCAATTTTTCCACTGATTGCATCGTCTCTGTGACCTTCGAATTGTGCGTTGTCCGTTCCTCATGAGGAATTGTAGGTTTGTTTTATATTTATGGTATCTTGTGCTGATTTGGTCCATATCAGTTGATCTTCGCAATTATGATAAAAAAGAGGGGTTGAATTGCACTTGTGCAATTTGCAAGATTTCAGTGTGGTTAATGGTTATACATCGTATCATGTCGAATATCTAATTAACAACTAGAATTGTCGTAAGGAACATTTGATTTGACTATTTTATTACAATTTGGCTTAAATAAATAATAATATGATTATAAATGGACTTATATATTAGGTAGGAAATACTATCTCCATAAAATATTTGGTGTCAATAATTTATTTCTCACAAATAAAAAGTCTTTTGGACTGATATATCAAACCTTTTTAATAAATTTGATGTTAATGATTTGTTTCTCACCGTACAAAATTAAAGGCCTTGAATAATATTATTTGGACTTTTCAGGAATAAAAGGCCTTAACATATAATAAAAGAAGTTTGCAAAAGCATACAAAAATTCTGGTTCGAAGCAATGTATGGGCTAAAAAAATGAGATCAAGACCTCACGAGATATTTTTGAACTCTCACAAGAAGTTATTGAGCCAATGTCATACTCAACCCAATATTATAAAACAACATTTGTTATATCATTTCTCAACTCAATATACCGTTTTTAAAGAAGAAAACCCAGTAAAATTAATCATGAGTAAGGTACACTAAACTTAAGACTCATCCGATAAAGACAAATGTGAAAATATAAATGGCAAATTCATTGGCAGAATTTTTAGATGAACAAAATATACAATTTTGATACCACGACGAATTACAATGTCATTGGAGGAAATCGAGTACTCAAATAAGATGGTGATTGAACTTTGTTTGAGGAGATTTAAATTATGATGATTTAAATTCTAGTACTTAAATGTCAATTATGATGATTTAAATCCTCCATCCATCTTTTATATGTCCTTGTCATTCATTTATCATCAGCATAACAAAATGATATAATTGAATTTATTTTTGGAAACATTTTAATTTTTAACCCAAGTTAAAGTAGAATTATTTTTTTTGAAAATAATAGAGTAGGCTTTAATTCCTACTTCTATTTTATATTTAATCAAAATAATGATACAAAGTGTTATGATGTAATTACAAAGATATGAACTACCCAAGTTCATATATCCTCTAAACACTAGCAAATTTCTAGAATCCTATCATCAGCCTATTTGGAAGAAAATGTAATCCCGGAATTTGAACATTCTCCCTCAAAGTGCAGGAAAAACATTTCCCCAATCAAAATTCAGGAAATAGGAATCCATAACCTAGAATAAAACTAGAGTATATAAATCCTTCCCCACTTCTGTCTCTCCTGTTAGCCGCCATTTAAATCCCCTCCTTCTTCTTCATCGCTGAGGCTAAAAAAGCTAGGGCTTCTAGAGCCACTTCTTTGCTGTTTAATTTTCTCTTCACTCATCCTACTCCGGTCTTCTTTCTCTTGCTCAGTCCTCGATAAAACTCTCCTTCTTCATCACTAAGTCTCTCAGACTGATCATCACCATACATTGAACCAGTTCGATTTGAAGGCGAACTGAATATGTGAGTCATGAAGGTATGATTCATTTCCAGCATGAACTATCCTTTTTCGAAAGAGTAATTAGAATACCTCTCTCAATTTATCATGCGTTTTGAGGAGATTTATTCAATTGCATGAAGGACTTGGTTTTATAAGAACTGCAAATAAAATTGAGCCAGCAACTCTGATTTCTACATCAGCCAACAAAATTGAGTCAAAAATATAAGAGCTAAACTGAACACATGAACGAATTAAACCCACGGGATCAAATCGAGTCAAGCTAAACTGAATACCTTAGAGAAGAGGATTGATGGCATCACCGAATTTAGGGCAAACAAATCGAGTCGAGCGTCGTCGCACCACCACATAGCATCGCCAACCTCCTCGCCAGCATCGCCTCGCCACTCGCCAGCTTCATCGAAGACATAGAGAGGAGGATTCAAAGGAGTTCGTAAAAAGAAGGATAGAAGATAGAGAAGAGGTACCTGGGTTTGATTTGTTACTGGATTTAGGGTTAAAAGAGGGTTCACAAGTTATCGGGTATAGGGTTAGATATTGGATTAAGGATTAGTGAATGAATGGAGGGGTAAATTAGTCAATTGTATTATTCTTTTTGTAAATTTAACAAAATTGGTAAGTAAGGATAAATTTGATATCAATTGTATTTAGTAGGAAGAATAGTGATGTACATCTCCTAGTACTTTCTCCCCCACATTCTTGAGACTAGGATATGGTTTAACACTTTCAAAATTAACAACAAAAGTATGATTTAACATCTTAATTTATGGTTTAATTATTTCAATTTATGATTGAACATACAATTGAGATGTTAAACCATGAATTAAAATATTAATTTTTAAGGTGTTAAATCATATTCACCTCATCAAGGGTATGGGGGAGAGATCAATAAGTTTATACATCACGCACTTGTCACCCCGCTAGCAACCCGCAGCTGACGTGGCACACCCGCGCCTGCCACGTCAGCGACTTGAACATGCAAATCTTTGTGGCTCTAATTGAACCTTTTAACCCGTTAACCCAACCCGATAAAACAAAGATACAAGTACTCCTCTTCTCTTCTTCTCTCTTCCGTCTTCATTGTTAACATCTATCTCCCTCTCTGTCTTCTTACCTCGTCGACGACGGCTAAACCCTGGCTTTTCTCTCTCGTTAACCCTGGTCCCGTATATCTTGTGGTATTTCGCTTCCGTGTAGGGATGTCAACGGGGCGGGTCGGGTTCGGGTAAGCCTTCCCCATACCCGAACCCGAAATTTCGGGTATTACCCGAACCCGAACCCAAAATACCCGCGGGTAAAAAACTGTACCCGAACCCGAACCCGCGGGTATTACCCGTTACTCGAAAAAAAAAAAATTTTACTTTTTTTTTTTTTTTTTTAAATTTTTTTTTAGGATGAATATTCTTTTTTTATTTAAACAATTACAATCATTACACTAATTAAAAGCAATTACATATTTACATGACAAACAATTACATGACACAATTACACGACCGTATAAAGAAAATTGATTTTTTAGAAGAAATTGCTCAATATAACCAAAATAGAAAATATTAAAATAGTCAAGGTATTAATAATTGTCTAAAACAATCTAACAATAATTTAAAATACATAAAGATCCAACATTATGAGGGTTAATTTGTAATATAAATTTCGGGTAATTTTCGGGTAATTTTCGGGTACGGGTTCGGGTTACCTGTGGGGCGGGTAGTACTCCGCCCGAACCCGCCCCGAACCCCGACCGGGTATTTTGTTTTCGGGCAATACCCGACCCGCGGGTATTTTTTTTCGGGTAATACCCGCCCCGTTCGGGTTTTACCCGTTCGGGTTCGGGTTTTCCCCGACCCATTGACATCCCTACTTCCGTGCCTCATCGTTGCTCCCTTTTCAGATAAACCCTAATTATTTTTCCGCGATGTCGTGCTATTTCACTTCCAATCGTGTCAATGAAGGTACCCAACTCTGTCAATTAAATCTATGTACTATTTGTTTGCATTTATTTGATGATTTATGTGGTTCAATTTTTGTTCGTAGGTACTTTTGGAAGAATTTTTGTGCCACGGCAAGGAATATTGGGGTTTTCTTGACTGACTCAGAAATTCTGATCAAAATTATGGTTCAACTCGGTATTTTCTTGACTGGTCCACAAATTCTGCTCCAACCCTATATTTTTTTTCATATTTTTCCTTGTGATTCTTGTAGAGACAGGTCACTATAACAATACAACTGATTTGAATGCATTTTTTTGTTTCAATTAACTAATTAACTAATTCATTAATATCCTTACTTATGTAATTTAAGGGACCTCATGCAGATTTCGCGGGGCCCATGTAAGGACAGACTGATTCTTCTTGTTGCGAAAGCTGGCAATGTCTGATGTTTTATTTCTCGCAAGGGCCAGGTAATTATGTTTAATAAGTTACTGAATTTCGATAATTTAATGCTTTATTTTTGTTTTTTTAACAGTAATCGAGTAGCTATATTTCTAAATGTGGTCAAGCTCAATGAACCTCTTTTCGATGCTGAGAAGACCACTTCACTCGATTAGGATCATAAAGCAGAGTTGCAATTAGGGAGATGTAACGTATTGTAATCTATTAAGGGTTCTGCAATTACGGCGATGTAATGTATTGTAATCGAGTTCGATTGTGTATCGTAATGTATTTAGGGTTTGATGATGTGTTGTAATGTATTAAGGGTTCGATGATGTAATGTATTGTAACGTATTAAGAGTTTGATGATGTATCGTAATGTATTTAGGGTTTGATGATGTGTAATGTATTAAGGGTTCGATGATGTAATGTATGGTAATATATTAAGGGCTCGATGATATAATGTATGTATTGTAATGTAATTAGAGTTTGATGATGTGTCGTAATGTATTAAGGGTTTGATGATGTAATGTATTGATAATGTAATTATAATTTGATAATCTAATTAGAATTTGATGATGTATTGTAATGTATTGTGTACCTGTTCTGGACACGAGTGAATTCCAAACATATAATAGTTGTTTATCAATATTGCAAAAAACTGTATTGTGTCAAATGATGTCTAATGAACGAACTAACACATCAAATGGTGTCTAATGAATAAACTAACACAAGATATATTCAAATAATAAATCCAACATTTATTAGGATAAAATCAAAAATCTCAAACTAACAAAACATACAGAATTTTTTGGACGAACACAAGATAAATTGTAAGATATTAAAATAAAGAATTCTCTTAATAATAAAAGAACATAACGAAGGCAAATAAAAACTCCCCAAAATTCTAAATAGTTCTCACAAAAATAATCTAAATTCTTTCATTCTCTGGTAAACAGAAACTGATTGGTTTTGTCTTTTTAATACATTGTCAAGGACTTGTTTTACAAAATCTTCTAACAGTAATCAAACAATAATTATTGGAACAAAATCATAAAAAATAGAATTTAATTCAATGTTCTAAAATCAAATAAAATGAAACATAAATGGATCCATGTGAATAGGGAAACTGTCTTGTGTCCCGAACACTTGTTCATTTCCAACCGGGCAATACACTATCTGCCACAGCCTGAAATTAGAGAATATAAAGAACTTGTTACCTATTCATGAGACTCGTTGAAATAAATAATTAGAAGTTTATACCTAGGACTTTTTTTTCGTTGATGTTTTCTTCATGTTCTTCTTACGAATTTTATCGACGACTCCTTCTAATCTTTTCGTTGGTGGTTTACCTCTTCGACGAAGAGGTTCGGGATCAAAGATGATCGTATCCTTGACGGAAAGAATGACTCCCTCTCCAAGAGAACACAAATCATTGCGGGTAGCGCCATCATGACCCGTCACAACCGCCGAAGACCCACGATACTTCTGCTTCAACTTGTCCAACAATTCCGTAACATCGAGATAGTTTTCTTCCAAATTTTCCACCAAATAGGCTATCTCATCAGCTCTATTGCAGATGTTGTCGTGTCGAATTGCTTCAGTTGGCCTCGAAGAATTAGCATAATTAATTCGAACTTTGGTGTGAACCCTATTCACGTCTTTCCTCCATTTCTAAAAACATATTTCTCGGGTACCTTCTGAATTCTATTTTCTTGCCATACCATCAACTGGTGCCTACACACCATTCCTCTGTAAACAAATAAACGACAATTGCAACTTGCTTCGCTCGTCTCGATGTTATAGTTAACAATAAAGGACACTCGTTTTGTTCTATTCTCTTCTCCGAAAGTAACTAATTCTACAACCTCGTATTTCAAGAAAACATTATTCAACCTCCATTTTTCGCCGGGACGCCTTGACAGATTGAGACGAGCTTCGCAACCTGTTTTTGTTCGCGGACGTGGTCTGACCGAATCTTTTACTTTAGTTTTCGTCTGCCCTCCATGAGTACATGCGAAAGTTACATATCGCAAGACTCCATCGTTATCTTTTCTGCTATTCGTTCTCGCCACCGCAAATCCACGATTTTTCGCGTATTGCCCATAATACCGAAATGCCTCATCATGTGTGTCAAATAGCATACCTTCTTTCGGTTCTTCGACTAGAATATCATTATCATGTTCTTCTCCTTCATTAATTTCTATAGAATTGACCATATTCGTCTCTGTGAAAATGAAAAAAATCAAATTATTGTCAAACATAATATACATGTGTGCTGTTATACAATTTAAGGGGTGCCTATGAGTACAAGCATGTACTAATTTATAGTTTATAGAATAAACAAAGTAGAGAGCAGTATCAATTTAAGTATCAATTTACGTGCATTAACAAAGTAGAAACAATAACAAAATTGAAAAACAGAGTATTACCGTACAGTGAATAAAGCAGCAAAACAGAGTATTGACGTATCAAAGAAACAACAAACTGCAACTCGAGGAGGACGGCGGCGACGGCTAAGAGACGCTACGACGAAATCTACCAGGATCGATCGTTCGGAGAGGGTGAAGGCGAGACAATTCTTTCCTATTTTTCCTCAGCGCTATTTCCTTCCTTCTCCAGTATTCTTTCTTCTTTTTTTCACGGATCCATTAACAAGTTAACGGGTTTGGATGTTGTGTAAACGGGTTTTAATGATTTTTTCATCAATCACATATGCTGACGTGGCAGGAGTGGGTGTGCCACGTCAGCTGCGGGTTGCTAGCGGGTTGACAAGTGCGTGATGTATAAACTTGTTGGGGGAGAGATGGGGGTATGTCCAACATTTTCCTAGTAGGAATAAATATGATATTAACTAGAGTGATAAATATGTAATTTATGAGTTTAGTAGGGATATAAGAAAAAAATTTCCTTAAAAGTTAAAATTAATTCGTATGGATCAATTAATATTCAAATTAAAATGAATGTACGAAAATATTGAATTTTAATAAAATTACAAGTTAGTACTAAAATAATGAACATGTTTATTCAATTTCAATATTCATTCACTCTTTACATTCATTCATTCTCGTTTCAATTGTAAATACAAGCATACACCTATCCTATCAATACAATCACAATTCAGTGTATATTGCATCCAAATCAAATTAATATTCAACTCTAATTCTGACCTTGAACACATTAAACTCTAAATCACTAATCCTTAAATATTTTCATATGCATAATCAAATCTTCCCACATCATATTTTTAGTCATGTTGTGAATCCCTCTTCTTCTACCCCCAATTGCTTATTTTAGCTAGAAACACGTCCCGATTTAAGGAACCTATACCAAAAACTACGAAAAAAATTAAATTATCAATTTGTTTTAATATAATACTGAAGAAACATACCAACATATCTCTCTTGGGAATTTGCATCGAGCAGTTTAAACTCGACACATCGTATACTTCGCAGGATGAAATTTGTAGACCTATTTTAGCCTCATTCAGCGCAATTCCAAACAACGAATCAGAGAATGGAGAGAGATTCACCAAAAGAGTTCCAAAACTGACAGAGAGAATGAGTCACCTTAAGGTCGCCACCATCAACCGTCTCGAGTCACAAGCTATTGATCAGATTTGTTGGAGGAGAGAGGTCATTCCCCACCTAAATTGAATTACTAATCCCCCTTTGTTTAGATCAAGGGAATCACATTTCGACCCAATTAGATCACTTGAGAAGCAAAAAAATGAACATAATTACAAACTTTGACCAAATTACGGAATACAAAACTCAAAAATGAAAACGTGTATCTTACCTTTTCAACCGACCGGTGCTCCGTCTACAGTCCCTTATGGCCTGTCGCTTCTTCATCTAGGCTTCTCCATCGTCAGTGTCGCAAGAGAGGTAGTAAAAGCTCCGCCAAAGAGAGAGGAAGGGTGACCTGCTCTGCGGGAGAGTTGGTACAAATCCGCTCTGGGGGAAAAACACAAGGAAGTCCCGAGAGAGAACGAATGGAGAAGTAAAAGAGACGAAAAGTATGTTTAACGGAAGAAAAAAGAAATAAGAAAGCAAACGAAGATGTAATGGAGATGTAATGTGCATGGATCTTGGTACAGATCGAACCGTAAATAATTTACAAGAAAAAACCGTGTTTGATATATATATATATATATATATATATATATATATATATAGGTTTGATTTCCCATAGAAAGAAAATAGTATGGACAGAAAATGTGCTTTAAGAAAAAATTGAATTGTTGTTTATTCACTTTGAAAATTTTATGATTTGCTTTTGTTTGAATAAATTAATGAAAAACTAATCATATTAATCATTTTGACCTGTTACTTATTTGTCCTTGTCATTTATCATCAGCATAACAAAATGATAAAGAACTTAAATGTCAATTATGAATTATTTTTCAGTTCATCACTTTATGTGTTTTCAGCAGATTTATTCAATTGCATCAAGGACTTGGTTTTATAAGAACTGCAAATAAAATCAAGCAATTTTAATGTTTAACAAATACACAACAAAAAATTGATGATGCTTAAAAAAAAAAAAAAAAAGGAAAAAGAAAATTCATTGTTAACGAAATTGCAAAAATGAAAATCCTAACATTAAGTCATTTTACTAGTTTTGGTACTAAGTGATCAAATAAGTTAACAAGATCTCCACGTAAAGCTAATTTAGTTCCTTCCAATTGTCAATTTTTCTTTTTTTATAAAATGTTATGCCCAAAGTTTTGTATGGATTGTTTTGTTAACTTATCCATTAAAAGCGCATGTTCCGTTTTTTTAAGATCTTTAAAGAAGATAATTTTTTACAATTTTAGATCATCTATGGGTTTTCTCGCAATTTTTCTCAAAATACTCTGAGAAAAGATTATTGGTTGCATTTTTCATGATTAGATTCAAAATTATTTATGGTTTTTAATTTAAATTATAAATACATCAGGAGAGAATGCGACGGTTAATTCAGGCCATTGGAGACGAAATTATCCAATTCCTCCTTATAAATATAATCCTATAAATAAATTAATAAATAAATGATCCTTGTAATTTAACTAATCAGTAAAATAAATAAATAAATAAATATTTTATTATTTAATATACCATTTTGCGATTCCTGCAACCAAAGAAGAGAACCGAGTATCGAGCTCTACTCCAGACTCTTTCAACGCCAACCTTTCCTGAAAATCAAAAAATAATAAATGCATCAGAGAAGCCATTTTACAAAAATACACAAGAAATAAGTGAAATTACGAAAATAACCTGCAAAAAGCCTCTGAAAGGGCCCAGTTGCCCTCGGTGTTCTCCTCATTTGCAACCGCATTCTATAAATAAATATTAATTAATTCATCAAATTATTAAATTATCAACTTTATAATAATAATAATAATAATAATTATTATTATTATTATTATAACAAGAATAATACCTTACTCCAAGTGAAGCAGATTCCTTTGTGAACTGTACCAGAAGGTGTAGTTTCGAATACCAACGCACATGTCACGTGACACGTGAATTCTCAAAGGCGCCATCCTAAATAAATTTAAAAAAAATAAGCATTAATTTCGGTAAAAGAACAAATTAAATAATATTTTTGTATGATGAATAAATTTAATTACTTTGAGGAGGACGAAATGGAATAATATATGGGTTGGTATGAGGAGCAGTGAAGAAAACGCCAAGTGGCGGTTTTGCAGAAGGAAATTCGGCCGTTACTTCTAATAAACTTCTTTGGCTCGCCACTATCCATTGTCCATATTCATCCTCCCCCCCCCCCCCCCCCCCCGAAAAATTCCAAAATTGTTAAAATGCATGATATTTAATAGGGATATATATGCAATTATGAATTATCCAAACCTTTCCAGCAGGATAAGCTACTTGAGTCTATCGGCCTCTGTAGGATCCGAGCGTGAGAGCCAATGCCAGCAAAGCACTCTACAAAAATTAATTATCAGCAAAAAATAATTTTGAAATTTACAAGGGTATGAGTGAAAAAAGAAAACAACGTAACGTGCGAGATGATGTGGCCTTCTAAAATTGACTATAAAATTTAGCCTAAATTGCAAAAATTAAAGATATCTAAAGTTGAGAAGGTCGACGTAACGTATCATGCTACGCAAAGACATAAATGAAGTCAATTAAATAACCAAAGAAACAAAGAAAAACAAATTAAAGATGATATCAAGTATCATGTTATACACAAACAATTAAGTAAAGTCATGCTATGTACATAGCAAATTGAAAATTAATTATATATGTTCTTTGTAAATTAATATGGTAATTACCTCACATGTACGGGTATAGTTAATTATATATGTTTTTTGCAAATTAAACCGTGTTAATTAAGTATTTTAATTTTAATTTGGATATAGAGGATGTGTGTTCAAATTTGAGTCGAGAGTATAATTTCATCAGCTCATTTACAAGACAGATACTATTGATGGTTAATTAATTAAATGGTGCTTAAGAAATTTCATGTCCTAAATAAATTGATGATTAAGTGGGTGCAACAAATTAGGGTTGCTCCGTCCTGTCCAAATAATATTGGAATTAAACAACAAACGGGCTGGCCCATAAGACAAATTTGTTTACTTCTTTTAAATGTCAATAACACACTTCGGTCTATTTTTTTTAAAAAAGTTTAAAACATTAAATATCTAAAAGACATAAAAGCTAAATTTATTCCTACAATAAAAAATTAAATTATTGTATGTTCATTTTGGGGATGTATTTTTATATGTATTTTGACTGAATTTATATGCATTTTGAATTTATATGTGTTAACTCTCAAGTATTAGATGTGTATTAACTCTCAAGTATTCAAAATAAGCAATATGCCAAGAATTATCAGGGCTTAATTAAGGATTGTGGAATTGTTGATGCATGTTAATTAAAAGTAAAAAAAATCACGACTGCCATACTTGCCAAATATCTAAAAGAAGTCACAATTTTCCAAATAATTATTCATCCTAGTATTCAACAATTTTCCAAACATTACATGAAAGTCAATAATTTCTAAAAAAAGTCACAATTTTCCAAATATCTCAAGGGGTAGTGATATTGACAGGAAAAATAAATATTAGATACAGGAAATTTTGTTTAAATTTGGCATGAATTAAAAATAAAATTACCATTTCAAGTTTAAATTTCTTGTTCCAAGTAATTTTATTTCCTGTCAATATGATTACCCATCTCAAGGGGTGGGCATTCGGTTGAACCGAACCGAACCGAACCGAATAAGAGCAAACCGAATTAAACCGAACCGGACTAGATTCAAACCGAACCGAACCGAATAAGATTTGAACCGATTTAAAACCGAACCGAATAAACCGAATTTCTTATTCGGTTTATTCGGTTGAACCGAATTAGAAATTTTATAATGTTAAAATTCAAATGTTATTTAGAAAAAAAATATAAAAACAAATAATATTATAATAGAAAAAGTGGAAAATAATATTAATTCGGTCGGTTCGGTTTAATCGGTTCTGAAAATATCAAAACCGAACCGAACCGAATAAACCGAACAATATCAATTTTTGAACCGAACCGAACCAAATAAACCGAAAAACCGAACCGATTAAACCGAATTCGACCGGATTGGTTTCTCTTTAACCTCTCATGCGATCGCCACCTCTCATCTATCGCATATCTCCCATATTAAGGAAGAACCTGAGCCTACTGAGATTTTTTAAAAATAAAAACTGAAATAAAAATGTGATTTAAATTGGATAAATGTACTATATATTGACTGAACTGAGTCTTACTTGAGGTTAATCTATTTTTAGGTTAATTCATGCTAATTGAGGCATATTGGTCTTAAACGAGGCTAATTGGGATAGAAGAAGACGGGTGCACATAACTAAAAAGATGATATTGAAAGATTTGAATATTGAATATGAATATGAATATGAATGTATTTAGGATTGATGACTTAGATTTAAATATTGAAATTAATGTTTTTAATATAGTAATTAATATTATTATTAATAATTTGGGACATGATTAATAATTAATTAGGTGTGAAAATATAATGGATGCATATTAAATTAGAGGATGTATCTTGACATAAATATGTGTCTATTTAAATAGAAGTATTTAAAATTTACATAGATAGGATGTATGATTGAAAGGGTGTATTTAGGAGATGTATTTTTTTTTTTTTTTTTTTTTTTGTGTGCAAAAAAGTTCTTAGGCAGGAGATGTATTTTGAATACTATTTAAATAGATGTAATGTACCGATTTAATTAAGAGAAAAAAGAAAAATTGCCCAATCTTCTGTGTGTGTGCGCGGGAAGAGATAATAAAAAAAAAGGAATCAAATTTGCCCCTGCCTTGTCTCTCTCTCCGTTCCACTTTGTGCAATTATTTAATTCCAATTTTGATATTGAGCCCCCCAACAATTATCTCTCAAATTCATCCAATTTAATTTCCAACATTAAATATGTTTAGGGTTAGGATTAGAGTTCAATATGAATTTGCTTTGGATGTCATAAGCCTTAAATTGTGATTGTATTGGTATTGTTCATGTATTTTTTTTTTTGAAAGAAAAGCAAGCACGATACGTGCTCGATCTTTTCGTTTTGATATAATAAAAGAGAAATGTTTCGATACAAAGGATACGAAACGAAAAAATACATAGTGCGCTAAATTGTAACAATAATTGTAGCCATTGATGTTCATTGTCTTTTATCATCGGAATTATGGAGGATAATGCTCTGGCCAAAGTCTGACTTGGTTTCCCTCGCGTCGGACCTAACTCGCAGTCTTGCTGGACCTGCTGTAGCCTATTAACAACCCATAACCACCTGTGCCATATCGATCGCTTCGCCAGAGAGATACACTTCATAGCAACTCGGGTACTCATCGGAATTGCCGAGGATTATGCTATCTCGAAGATCTGACTCGGTTTCCCTCGCGTCGTAACTGACTCGGTTTCCCTCGCGGTCTTGCTGGGTCTGTTGTAGCCTAGTAGCACTCCATAACCACCTATGCCGTCTCGATTGCGTCACCAAAGAGCTAGCATATCCAATTCCTCCGATCGTTCTTTCTCAAAATTCGTCTCCAATATACCTCAAAATTCGTCTCCAATTTGTCCCCAAAATCCGTCCCGATTACGTCACCCCCGTGTTGTTCGGAATCTTATCCGATCCTTAATCGAGCTCGAATTGTTAATTTGTTTTCACTTTTCATGTACCGGACCGGCTCTGCTCGGTATTCGTCGTTGAAACCGATGCTGAATCTGAAAGTATCTTGTTAGGGTTCGTTCGACCACTTTTTTCGATGAAACCGATTGTTAATTCGTTCGTTCGACGGATCGACACCGCGTCGTTGATAGCACAACTATAATTTCCGTTTAATCTTTGCAACCACTTTTTCATGGCATGAATTGGGCATTCGCCTCGCGGCCTAAATTGGGAGAGATTCCTTCGCTACCACAACCGAGAACCAAATCAAACCAAGAGGTTGCCGCATAGGTTTCCTCGCCTCGCTGTCATGGCTTGTCGCACCAGAGATGTCGGGTCGTTGTCGTGGCCTATCGCCCAGGAGCCGTCGCCTTGATGTCGAGTCATGTCAGACCGGTGTCGTCGCCTCGCTGTCGTGATCTGTCGCACCTGAACCGTTGTCTCGCTGTCGAGGCCTGTCGCATCGGAGCAGCCCCCTCACTGTCATGGGTAGTCCTGATCTCGGCTCCATTGGCGTTCTTCTCCGCGGTTTCGCCGATTGTTTTCAACGACGGTTCCGACCCCAGCTCCACTTCTCTGCGTCTTCGTCCTATACAAAATACTCATCCATTAGGACCAGCTTTTGAGCTCGGGTCAGAGTTTGCTTTCGATGTCGATGTCTTCGAGCTTCGATCGGTTCCGACCTCAGCTCCACTTCGATTCCTTTGCGACTTCGAGCTCAGACCGCCTCCGACTCCGAGCTCATATCGCCTCCACGAAAGGGAGGTTCGAGTAGCTTTCAGATCGGCAGCTTCGCTTCGAGTAGCTTTGAGTAGGTTTCCGGTCGTCTCCACAGGCGCCTAGTGCGAGAACTGTGCTCGACCGTCGCTCCGTCGTTAGCTCGGTACCTGGCCGTTCGTAAGCCTCGTCGCTCCGTCGGTGATAATGAAAATATTCGACGACAAAACGCCAGCTATGCAATCGGCTCGAAATTCCTCTGTAATGCTCGAAATTACATAATGGGGGGGAGCTTCTCGTTGTCTCGTCGCTCCGTCGTTGCCTGACCGTCGCTCGGTATGGAGAGAGGGGGTGGAGGCGGCTAGGGAAGCCTCCACCCCCAAAATCGCCTCAATATAGTTAGGGTTTCCTGAAGTTTTAGTATTGTTCATGTATTATTGATAGCATATGTTTATTTGAAACTTGTATTTAGAACTGAATGGGAATGAATGAATGTAATGAACGAATGAATATTGAAACCGAAATAAACATGTTCATTCAGTTTGTGCGATAATTTTTTAAATCCATGTTGAATCGCAGAGTTAAAATTATAAAAATTGATATTGATGTGTTCTTTGTATTTGCATTAGTACTAATTTTCCACACATACTTGCAAGAACGCATAAATTTTTCAAGACAATACTTGTAACACAATCACATTCAATACATATATACATCCTTACATTTAAATACACAATCAAATTCAATAAATGTTTACATTTCAATACACATACACATCCAATGTAACACTCACACTGAATAATTTAATCATAAATTCTTGTCTCTCATCCAAACCTAAAATTAAAAAAAAAAAGTAAACCTACAAGATAAGTAATAAGAAAATGTGAAATTAGTACAAACACTGCAAAACAATACTGTGACAAAAAAATAGTGAAAATGTAATTTCAATAATTAACAGAGGGGTTTAAGGAAAATTAACAAAAAAATTATAAGTATTGCTGATATGTGCTTGAGAGGTAACAAGGACAAAAAATAGTGAAAAGGTAATTTCAATAATTAAAACTTTATTGGGGCTTGGTCATTGCTTGGAACTTATTATGGTGAATTGAGGCTTAATTGCCCCGATTAAACTTCAATTGGGGCTGATTCGTGCTTGAGAGGTAACAAGGACGTAATTAGATATAATTATTGCTTATTCTTTTTTCTTTTTTTTTTGATTAACTAATTAGTGCTTATTCTTTAGTTCAATGTACTTTTTCAATTTTGACTCTTGTGTGGAAGGTGAAGATTAAGAATGATGCTTGAAGATTCAACGAAGAACCCTTATTTTAGAAAAACAATACTATTTGGATCTATAGTTGTTCTATTAAATTTTGGACACTTCGTTTGTATTACGTATCACTGTTTTTGTATGTACAATTTGGAATATTGATATGGATAATTTGACAAAATGTAATCGCATGTTGACTGTTTGTTTGGAGATATGCAACATATTCAGCCAAAGTCTATTATATCATGAGTGAGGCTAAACTACTTAATTAAGTACCAACATTTTAGTACTTAATATTTTTTCATCATTGGATTTGTATTGGAATTTGTGCATTTAATGATGTGCACAAACTTTCATGATCAAACACAAATCTCAATGCAAATCCAATGATGAAAAAGCATTAATTATCAAAATGTTGATACTTAATTAAGTAGTTTAGTCTCCCTCCTGTTATCATATATATAGTCCCATAGTTTATAGTTGTAGATTTCATTTTTTTTGCTATTGATTTGGTGCTTCAATTACAAGGTGCTACCATTGACATGATAAGATGAATTAAGTAAGACACAGAGACAAATACCAATTCAATTCAATATCAATTCAATACTCACATTTTTTTTGCTATTGATTTGATTTCATATCGGCATGAGAGAGTTTGCATTCGCGCTACACAGAAAAATAACATTGACAAAATATTAACAATACATTTAACATATTATGAAAAATAATGTACTTAGTATTAGCAATGTCACAAATCGTGAAATTTTGCTCCAGAATAATTGTACAAGTTCGAAAAACGTTCAAAGGAAGAAGAATAATCCTGATATACCAATGTCGCAAATCCTGACATTTATAGAATTATGATTTCAAAATGTCATAAAGAAACAAGGCTTTCACTTCAGTTCCCAATTATCATTTACTTATTGTCACAGACCCTAAAAATTCATCACAACTAGTTAGTATTTACAACATGAATCAAAACAAAATGACCAATATGTCTCCTTTATAATGATATTTACAACATAACAGTGATGGATGTATGCTGGTATTTTCTGGTCCATGCCCGTAAAAAAAAATCATTGTAAACCCTCTAATCCCTAATCTATGAACTAGGAACCTTTGATTAAATTGGACCATCAAAAACATCAAAATAATGTAAACCAAACCAAACTGACCTGAATTGCACGATATAGACAAAAATGAAAGGAACATGAGATTACGGGTAAAAAAGTGACCCGAACATGAACATTAGATGGAAAGACGAAATCACAGGGGGCATAGTCGAGAGAAAGATTGGGTACGTAATTTTGTTGAAATTATGGTATTTTGCTTTCAATTTATGTGAGTTTAGGATAATTTTAATTTGAATTAGGGTTTTTTGGGCTGAATTTTAGGTTCATAAAAGATTGGGGATTTTCGACAAAATATCCTTGAATGTAAGTACTTCTTATATTGTGGAATGAGAGCCATAAAAACAATAATCATCTGAAAGTATCATATGTATTTGACAGCGTATCTGAAATGCCTTCTTTTTAGTATACATTATTTATATTTATTTGGGTAATTGATAATCACATCCAGATATTATAACTAACGACGTATACTGTGAATTTTATTTTTAATATAATTTCAGATGTCAATTCACCAACTCCTTCAGAAAAAATAACAAGGGAAAATTTTGTCTCTAGACTTCTTAGGTTTGATAATACACAAAAAAAACAAACTAGTTTGAAAATACAATAAAATAATACTCTGGACTTTTCAAAAGTGGAGAGTTCGTCAAATTTAATTTGCCACCTCATATTGCACCATTATATATACAACACGTTTATATTATTAAAAAAGTCAAAATAAATATTATATTTCATTATTAAATCTTAGACAATTATATTTTCTTTGAAATAAATGTGTACCTATTAAAAATATTCATATTTTATAAATTTATATATCTAATAGAACTTTATTCGCAAATACAAATCATATTTTGAAAAAAAAAAAATTGTACAAGAAATTATTACATTTTATTATAAATTATATTTTCTTTGTGTCAATTTGTAAATTCATACTACATTTTCTATAATATCTTCTTTTACAACATATCTTATTTTTTCAACTATAATTATTATTTTAAAATAATTTCTAATTTTTTTTATCATTTTTGAAAATTTTTTTTAAAAAAAAATTTAAACCTTTTACAAATTATAAAAAAATATTTAAACCTTTTAGTCACGATCCAAATAGTTTTGGTTTCCTACAAATTATATTAAAAAAAACAAATGTGTACCTACTACAAATATTTGTACAAAACAGCAAATGATATAAAATATAATTTATTTTTTCCAATATTTTTAAAAACGATAAAAATATTATAATTTATTTTAAAATAATAATTATGTTTAGAAAATTTAAGACATATTGTAAAAAAAATATAATCAAGAAATCATAGGATTTTTTAAATCAACAAAACGAGAATATAATCTTATACAAATGTAAGAACTTTTTGTACAAAATATTTTTGAACATATTATTTTTATTTACGAAATAAAATACTATTAGATATATCATTTTATAAAATATTAATATATTTAATATGCGCACATTTATTTTTAAAGAAAATATCATTTTCTAAAATTCAATGAATATTATATTTATTTTAATTTTTTTAATAATATACATGTTGGGTACAGACAATGGTACAATATGGAATAAAATATCAAGACAAATTAAATTTGACAAGTTCTTCACTTTTGAAAAGTCGAGAGTGTCATAATTCCATACTAGTTTGTCTATTTGGTGTAATATGAAACTTAATAGGTCTAGATTGCAAGATTTTCCAAAAATCTAAACAATATGAAATTTTTGTTTTAACTAACGACGTGTACTGCTGATTTTATTTTTGGATCGAATTTATTTATTTTTATGATTTGTGATCGTGTAGAACAATTTTGTTTTATAACAATATGAGAAGATGAGAAATAAGGTGAAGGAATCAATTTGGATCAACATGCATGCTTGTGAAGAGGCATGGTTTGGGACTTTCTTTTTCACAAATTTCAATTGCAATGTAATTTTTGGATAATGTGAAGTTCTATTATACATATTACTTTTTACTTTTTTATACTAAATGGTAACTTTGATATGTTTCGGTATAATAACTAAAACTTTTTTAGCGTATTATATTTGATTTTTACTACCCTACAAATAATATAAAGAAAATATGATAACATGCCAGATTATTATTATTATTGCACTTACAATATCATTAAAACATTATCGGTACTATAGTTTTTCTTAACGAATAATATTTTTCTCTTATCGTTTTGTAAGAGATATACATGTAAATGTACAATTACAATTAACACAAAAAATGAAATGAAAGAACAGATATAAAACACTTTTTCTGAATATACGATTTAGGATGATTTAAATTATTATATTATATATTTTCTCTTATTTACATTGTTATTTTGGTTTTCCAAGAAGTAAACGAACATATGGTAGATAAATTCCACATGAGTTAAATCAATTTAACTTCAATCAATTATATTTCCATATACATTGCCATAAATACATTTTCATTTCTTGTGAGATTTGTATATGATTTTTCCCCACAATGCTATTAGAAAATATAAAGGAAGCAATTATCAGATTTTTCCCCACAAGGCCTTATCCTGTTTTTGTCTATCTGATACCGAGCTTTTATTGTTATAAAATAAGGGGAGTTCTATCATACACCCTTTTACAAGGGTATTTTGGGTATTTTAGAAATTAATTATATTTGTAAAAGGATGTATCATAAAATTTATCTTTTATGGAGATTTTTGTTTAAATGAACATAAAAATATTCCATTTTAGTCAAAAATTAATTGATAAATATATTTGATATCTTACCTTAAATATTCATAAATGGATAATTACTCCAAATACCCTTGAAAATGGGTGTATGATAAGAAAAGGGGTGTATGATAGAAAATCGGTGGCAATGCACACAAGTTCTTGAGCATCCCTAGCAAATGGATAATTACTCCAAATACCCTCCAAAATATTCCATTTTTGTTTCCTTTAGCAGGTGACATCCCTAGCAACTCTTGCTTTGGGTTCCCCCGATGCCTTCAGCATTTCCGACTCAAAGTTCTTGAGCATCCCATGGAGCTCGGGAATCGTCTTGTTCATCGAATGCATATGATAATTCGTCACGAAAGTTGAGAAAATCGGTGGCAATGCACACAAGATCAAATCTTGTTGCATTATTGGTGACACATTTTCTCCCAATTTCTCGAGACGATCAATCAATGCTTGTACCTTTAACACGTGAGTGCTAACCGAAGATCCGTTAGGCATCTTACAGTTAACCAACTCCTTCAACGTATTGAACCTTTCAATACGTTCTTGCTCTTGGAACATTTCCTTGAGCGTCGCGTTAATCTCGTACGCATCCGAATCCTCGAATTGCTTCTGCAAATTCGCGTCCATACATGCCAACATGAGGCACGTCACATCATTTGACTCCTTCTTAAGTCTGTCAAATGCCGTCTTTTCTTCGGGCGAAGCCCCATCATCGGGAGTCACCATCTTTGTGTCCAACACATGACTCTTGCACTCTTGCCTAAGAACAATTCTTAGGTTACGGTGCCAGTCAAGATAGTTCTTGCCGACTAGCTTCTCCCTTTCCAAGACCGATCTAATCGACATGGAGTTGGTGTTGCTTGATGTCATGATTGCTACAACGAAAAATACTTTAAAATGAGATTGATACTAACATGTGCGAACTTATGCTATATGCTTATATGATGATATGAAATATGTTACTTTTATCAAACCAATAACCCTAATATTGATTCGGGATTCTAAATCCAATAATACTTCAAGATCCATATTTCATGATCCTCCCACAAGTGACTTTGGCCGACAAATGGGATCTCACTATTTAGGTAGGATAAATCTGATGAGCGGGTTTTTTAGACACTTGAAAAGTATCGTCGTTGTTTTAAACCTCAAATATCAAAGAATTTAATCTCATGTTTTTACAGTGGTAAATATGAGGATCGATCCACAGAGAGCTGGTGCATCAATTATGATTCAAAATTTTTGATTTAAACTACTCACAAAAACTTCTAACTTTTGTTTCTATGGAATTTCTCACTTGATTATGGTGTTTTAGAGGTTAAAGAGAAGTTCTTGACCAAGAAATTCCATTGAAACCAAATTTTGAGAATTTCATAAGGGTTCAGATTTATACACGATTTAAAGCACATCAAACTAGTCAAGAAAATCAAGAAAACGCATATTTCTGCGTTTTTGCAAACAAGGCTGAAATGAGATTTTGAAGTTTATTTCAAGCAAGACAATTAACCTAGAGCTTCACGAGAGGTTCAGAGTTATAATGTAACACACAAATAACCAACTCAAGAAGTTTCAAGAACGATTAAGAGTTGGTGCATTTTTAACTAGATTGACAAATAAGGCTGAATTATGGTTCAGAAACTAATTTCAAGCAATTCAAGAAGTTGCAAGAACGGTTCAATTATGGTGCGATTATAACGAAAATTACGCACGATTCAAAACTAGAGTAACACAAACAAGCAAGAAGTTTTGAGATTAAAAGATTCAATAAATCGCAGAATTTTCCATACACAAAGTTTAGACTAAACCAAACAACAAGAACATCAAGAGATAAGAAAGAGTACACCTAGAATGAGGGAAACTCGTGATGCAGCTCTTGGTCTTCTCTCCTCGTGCCGAAAGATCGATTTCTCACGTCACGTCGAGGACTGGTCGAAAGGAGATCGAGCTCGAGTCGTGAGGTTCGCGAAATCACCCTAAAAGAGCAAGCTCTGGTCAAGGGGTCTTTTCCACTGATCTTCACAAAAACTCTTCTCTCCGAGTCACGAATCCAGCTCGCTGCGAAGAAAACGGATCGAGTCACGGTCACTTCTAAATCGCCCGAAAAGCAATGAGCCCTGGTCACGGTACGATCTTCGAGGAGGAGGAGGAATCGCCCGAAAGGAATGAATCCAGGTCACGGTACGAAACCTCAATGGCTTTCTTGAAGAATCTTGAAGTATCTTGGATTGTCTTGCATGTGCTTGGAAGAGAGAAAGAAGAAGAGAGAACAGAATGAGGGGGAAAGAGTCAGTCAGAGAGGACCTTCAACTCAAGGCCCTTGGGTCTTATTTATAGCATGCAAGGTGTATTCTGATTGGCCAGGGGTTGATGGAGAGGATTGGGCGTATTGAGGACAATTCCACCAGGATAGGTGGGAAGGATAAGGCATTGGGTTTGAGTGGATTTCGTGTAGCTTTTTGGGCTTTCTCTAACATGGGTTTATTTGCCTCCAGCCTTGTCCGTGTACCGAAAATAGCGGTATGATATATCATTTCGACTCCCTTTGGCATTCTGGAGACAACTACACTCTCCAAATCTTCAGCAAATCCTTCTAATTCCTGTGAATAGGCATAAAACACATTAAGTGAAGTAATATTCAATTTATCTAAAATATGATGAATAAACTATGCAGAATACACTTTCACAAGGCTAAAACCTCCAAATTAAGCATGTAAAACGTGCTCTATTTGCCTCACATCAAATACCTCCACACTTAAACCCTTGATCGTCCTCGATCAATTGGAGAATTATATCAGAAAACAAAGAATCGCAGTAGAATTTGTTGAAGTTGTATTCGTTATTTAAAAACTCATTTCATGAATCAAATGGTTCACTCTCATTTCATCAAGTTCACTAGTATTTAGAATGATATTGGTCTTTTCATTATTAGATCTCGAAATTAACTCGAAATTTCATAAGAGTTTTTCATGACACTCGATCTCAAGCTGTAAGAGCGACTTAAACGTTTTTACTTCGAATTTCTTCACTCCACAATCTCAAAAGAACTCAATTCGAAAGCTATTATCGGGCCAAAATTTCCCGTTTTGCAAGATGATCTTAAATGCAAGTTATTCATTTTAAAACACGTTTGGTACACTGGTACAAGGTTCATACCCATTTTCGATCAATTTCCCTGCTCATTTTTTTTTTCTTGGAAGTCTTTAACCGAAAGCCCCACTACACCGAAATGCAATGAGGTTACTCTCGGTGTTGTCTTTTGACCTTCCTCTTTTCTCACTTTTTTTTTCTCTTGGAAGTCTTTAACCGAAAGCCCCACTACACCGAAATGCAATGAGGTTACTCTCGGTGTTGTCTTTTCACCTTCCTCTTTTCTCACTTATATATTTTTTTTCTCTTCTTTTCTTTTTTTTTTTTTTCGAACGAGCGGGTATATTTGATCTACTAACGGATCCCCACAAACGGTTATTTCATAGTGCAATTGGTCATGTTTTAAATCTAGCAAAACGTACTTTAACGGCCACGCTAAGAACTTTACTCATAAGTCCCATATCAATTACGGGTTCGAAAATCGAGTTAAAACGTATCGCATGAACCGCGCATCGATCAAGTGTCTCAAACTCGTGAAATTTGAAACAATAGGGCTGGAATCCCCGAATAGATCTCTTCAAAATCATAACCAAATCCTTTAAAATATTTTGCAAACTTTCAATTTTTAGAGCGAAATTCAGAGTTGAATGAAATTTTGTTTTAAAAACAACGATTTAGTTCAATTCAGTGGAGAAAAATCTTTTATTGCAATTCAGAGTTGTTTTGTGATTAGCAATGCTCCCAGATTTAAGTGGATACTTTTATGAAATTTTTTTTTTTTATTTTTTTTTTTTTATTTTTTTATATTTTGAATGTTTTTAAATTTTCAAATTTCCCATGTTTTTTTTTTGAAGTTTAATTTGGGCTCATACAGTTCAAAGGTTGTGTTACCCCCCCACACTTAGAGATTACTTGTCCTCAAGTATAAAAGATCAAAATTTTCAAAAAGAGGGATAATAGAGAAATACAACCTTTGATGCGTGAGGCGTGCCTCCTCCGCTAGCGCTCTTGTTTAATGTCTTGAGCTCGACCCAGCTGAGCTCATCTTCATTGACGCTCCATCAAACCGAGCTTTTGCACGTCCATCCACCCTTTGTCGAAACCGGAGTAGAAATGCTTTAGCCGGTGCCCATTCACCTTGAACTCTTCCTTCGTGTCGTTGCTCTGGATTTCGATTACTCCAAATGGATTTACATTCGTCACTGTGAAGAGCCCAATCCAGCGAGATTTCAACTTCCCGGGAAACAGTTTGAGACGGGAGTTGAATAGAAGCACACTATCTCCCACATTAAATTCTCTCTTTCTGATCAATTTGTCGTGAAACGCCTTTGCCTTTTCCTTGCATAAATTCGAATTGTCATAGGCGTTTTGTCGAAATTCTTCTAGCTCGACTAAATGGAGTTTTCGGGCCATTGCATCGTTCGGATAGTCGAGGTTGAGTTGTTTAATGGCCCATATGGCCTTATGCTCGATTTCTACGGGTAAGTGGCATGCTTTGCCGTACACCATCTTGAAAGGGGACATCCCGATTGGAGTTTTGAACGCTGTACGATATGCCCACAAGGCGTCGCCTAATCGGACGCTCCAATCCTTTCTTGAGGGGTTCACCACCTTTTCCAGAATAGACTTGATTTCTCGGTTCGAGACTTCGGCTTGCCCGTTTGATTGAGGGTGGTACGCTGTGGAGGTTCGGTGGCTAACGTGGTATTTTTCTAGCACGGATTGTAAGCTCTTATTGCAGAAGTGACTCCCTCGGTCGCTGATTAGCACTCGTGGCACGCCGAAACGTTGAAAGATATTCTTCTTGAGAAATTCGCACACTGATTTCGAATCTGCTTGCTTCGTTGGAATTGCTTCGATCCACTTTGTCACATAATCTACACAAAGAAGAATGTAAGTATATCCAAAGGACGGTGGAAATGGTCCCATAAAATCAATGCCCCATACATCGAATGGTTCACATGGTGCAATTTTGTTCAGGGGCATTTGATCTCTTTGACTCACATTTCCTGTCCTTTGGCATTTTTCGCAACCCTTTACAAAGCTTGAAGCATCTTTGTAAAGAGTTGGCCAGTAAAAACCGCATTCTAATACTTTGTGGGCTGTACGTGTCACTCCAAAATGTCCCCCACAATGCAAATTATGACAAAATGACAAAATAGATTTAACCTCGTTTTGATGAGCACACTTCCTTATCACTTGATCTGCACATACGCGATACAGGAATGGTTCGTCCCAAATGTAGAATCGCGAGTTGCTTTTTAATTTGTCGCGTTGAGATCTGGTGAAACTCGGCGGAATTTGCTTGGCAACCATATAATTTACCAAGTCGGCGTACCAAGGCGTATCGATTTGAACCGCGAGGATATGCTCTTCTGGAAACTCCTCTCGAATCGGTACATCATCGTCTTCTATGAACGGGAGTCGGCTTAGGTGATCCGCCACGAGATTCTCACAGCCCTTCTTATCCTTGATCTCCAAATCGAATTCTTGCAACAAAAGGATCCATCGCAGCAATCTAGGCTTGCACTCCTTTTTTCTCATTAAATGCTTCAAAGCGCCGTGATCAGAGAACACTATCACCTTCGCACCTACAAGGTAAGAACGAATTTTTTCTAAAGCAAACACAATCGCAAGAAGTTCTTTTTCAGTAGTTGTGTAGTTTCTTTGTGCGCTAACGAGGGTCTTCGAGGCATAGGCAATCACGTGAGGATCTTTGCCGATTCTTTGGCCAAGCACTGCCCCCACACTCGTATCACTTGCGTCGCACATGATTTCGAATGGAAGCCCCCAATTCGGTGGTTTGATAATCGGTGCAGAGCAAAGCTTGTCCTTCAAATTGTCGAATGATTCCTTGCACCGTGAGTCGAATTCGAACTTTACGTCTTTCTGGAGAAGTTGGCACATGGGCTGCGAGATCTTTGAAAAATCCTTTATGAACCGTCGATAGAAACCAGCGTGGCCTAAGAAAGATCTCACGTCCTTCACCGTCTTTGGATAGGGCAGCGTCTTTATTACGTCGATTTTTGCCTTGTCGACTTCGAGCCCCTTTTCTGAAATTGAATGACCTAAAACAATTCCATTGCTCACCATGAAGTGGCACTTTTCAAAGTTTAAAACGAGATTAGATTCGATGCATTTTTCCAGTATTTGGGACAAATGGTCTAAACAGGAATCAAATGAGTCTCCAAACACCGAAAAATCATCCATAAAAACTTCAATAAATTTTGAAATGTAATCACTAAAAATAGAGAGCATACACCTTTGGAAAGTGCCCGGTGCGTTGCAGAGCCCAAACGGCATGCGTCGGTACGCGAAGGTACCAAACGGGCATGTAAACGTCATTTTTGCTTGGTCCTCGGGTGCAATCGGAATTTGGAAGTATCCCGAGAATCCGTCGAGGAAACAGTAGAAAGGGTTCCCTGCGAGTCTCTCCAGCATTTGATCGATAAAAGGAAGTGGGAAATGGTCCTTTTTGGTGGCCTTGTTAAGCTTGCGGTAGTCAATGCACACTCGCCATCCATTTTGCACTCGAGTTGGCACTTGATCGCCTTCTTCATTCTCGACAATAGTGATCCCCGTTTTCTTTGGTACCACGTGAATAGGCGAGACCCATTTGGAATCAGCGATGGGGTAAATTATACCCGCATCCAACAGTTTTATCACCTCCTTTTTTACAACCTCCATCATGGGCGGATTGAGCCGCCTCTGTGGTTCGCGAGATGGTTTGGCTTCGTTTTCGAGTTGTATTCGGTGTGTGCACAATGATGGACTAATTCCTAAAATGTCGGCAAGTGACCACCCAAAAGCCTTCTTATTCTTTTTCAGCATGGTGATGAGCTTCTCTTCTTGCTCCGTCGTTAGATTTGAGGCGATGATGACTGGAAGCGTCTGTGCTTCATCTAAGAAAACATACTTTAGCTCAGATGGTAATTGTTTTAATTCTACCTTTGGAGCTTTCTCAGTTGAAGGTGGGCTTCTTTCCAACGGAATTTCGATTTCCCTTGAAAACATCACTTCAGCTGCATTCGAAACTGCTTGTGTTTCTGGCTCAGTTTCGAATAGAGGATTGTTGAATTCTTCAAAATCTTGATAAGTAGGATTCTTGTAAGCCTTGAATTCCTCGAAAGTTTGATTCGCGACTTCATGCACACATTCATCGATTATGTCCATAGCGCTCAAATTATGTGTACCTGCAATGGGTTCTTTTAGTTTATCAAAAATATTGAATTTTATTACCTCGTCGTCGAACTCCATCGTAAGCTCTCCTGCATGAACGTCAATCTTCGTTCGAGCTGTCTTCAAGAATGGGCGGCCAAGGAGAATCGGGGTCGACTCGTTATCTCCATCATTCATGTCGATTACATAAAAGTCGGCAGGGAAATAGAGTCCGTTTACCATAACAATCACATCCTCGATTAATCCCACAGGTTTTGTCGTAGATCGATCAGCCAAACTAATCATCGCTTGTGTATCTTCGAGAGGGCCGAGATCTAGAGTCTTAAATACCGATAAAGGCATTACATTTATGGATGCGCCCAAATCGAGCATGCATTTGGGCAATTCGTGTTGCCCGATTTTGCATGGAATTGCAAACATCCCTGGATCTTTGTGTTTTCGGGGAAGTCTCAAAATTGCTGAAACATTCTCCCCCACACTTATCATTTCGTCCTTTTTACCCTTTCTTTTATTCGTGCTCAATAGTGCCTTGTGTTGGTTAATTCTAACCTAGAGGGGGGGTAAATTCGGCTATCTAACTTATACTTAGTTTAGATTTAAACCTAATTTACGGTGCGGAATAAATAATAATTTGGATGATAAAGATGATACCGTACAAACACTTTGACACAAGATGTTTGTTTACGAAGTTCGGTAGGTGGTTGCTTTGTAGCTTTAACTCACCCTTTACTCGCTTAATTGACCGACTCAATTATTCGTGAGTACCTACGTCTCCGGGAATGCCTTGTGCCTCTTTTTGGCCTTCGATTGAATTCCAACTCAACTCGATTACAAGGATTTGCTTAGAACGATTTACACGCTTCTATCGATCTATAGCTTAGGCTCTTTACAATTTGTTGCACTAGCCTATTACACTTTTTCACTAATCGAGCTACAACGTGATCGGTCACGTGAGTGGGATACGATTAGTGGAGAATATCGAAAGTAGATCACCGATCTAAAGAGGTTTCTCAAGCTATCAATGCATATAGATAATCACAGCTTAGGGTTTCTCTCTTTTTAGGTTTTAAAGTTTGAAAAATGAGGAGGTCAGAGAGAGAGACCCATGAAGGATTCTATTTATACTCTCTATAGAAATCCTTCAGAAAACTTGCAGTGCGTTCGAACGCATACAGTCCGTTCAGAACGCACTTGAAGTTTGCACTAGCCGTTTCAAAATAACGTGCAAGTACATCTTGGGTCCGTTCAAACGGACAATGTCCGTTCGTAACGGACTCAATTATACATAGCATTTTGCGTTCACAGGAACACGAGTCCGTTCAACGCACTGAAAAGTGGGTGAACGGATTCCAGGTTGTCCGTTCGAACGCACATGTGTGTTCGTTCGAACGCACACATCCCTGTGACGTTTTCCGTTCACAGGAAGGATTGTCCGTTCAACGCACTCAGAAGGTGGGTGAACGGATTCTAATTGTCCGTTCGAACGGACATGATTGTTCGTTCGAACGCACACATCCCTGTGACACGTTTGGTTCTAATCAAGCTTTAAAGTTTTGATATGTAGCAAGTCCGTTCTGAACGGACTTTGAGTTCGTTCAGAACGCACTTCCTGCTTGACTGAACTCTTTGTTATTTTGAACATGATTTTACTTGAGTTCTACTAGGTTTGTACCTAAGGTTTATTTGTGGCGTATCCCACTCACGGAAGGCTTCAACATCTTGAGTCTTGATGTATTCCAATGGCCTTCCTTGTGTTCTTCTTTTCTTGTTTATGTTGAGACTTCATGTCCTGATTCTTGATGTAGTCCAATGAAGTCTTCCTTCACAAGTCTTCCTTTATCTTCGTATCGTACCTATGTTATCCTGCACTTTTCTGGATGTATACATTAGTAATGACAGTGTTTTGAAATAATCAAACTATCAGGAAATTTGAACCAACAAACTCCCCCTTTTGATTAATTTCAAAACACTGTCGGTTTGGAGAGTTTCACCATTTAGTTGAGAACTTTCCGTACGATCGTTTCTCCCCCATTTTGAAAGAGATCAAAAGGGTCAAGGAGACTTCATCAACGGAAGGCTCCCCCTAAATGCGAGCTCCCCCTCAAAGAATGAATTGATGAATGTATGAGCTCGTAAATATGATCAAATTCTTTTGTTTTGCTTCTTGTTCCTTCGATGCTCTTCATCATCTTCATTCATGTGCGTCTTGATTTTCTCCGTGATTCTTCGACGTCTTTGATTCTTGTTATTCTTGATTGATCATTTCATTTTGTACCTGTCTCCTACACATTTATCTTGCTAAATTTTGTTAGTAGTATCGACATTGTATTTGAGATAATCAAACAATAAGAAATTTGAACCAACAAACTCCCCCTTTTGATTCATTTCAAAAGGATAATCGATTTGGAGAGATACATCGATTATCGGTATCTTTCCAATACGATTATCCTTTCTCCCCCTTTTTGAAAGTGGATCAAAAGGGAGTGTAATGGAAAAATCATGAAGGAAAGCTCCCCCTACATACAAGCTCCCCCTAAACACGTGCATATCGCTCGTGTATAGGCTTTGATGTAGTTGAATACTCTTTAAATTATGAATGATTTTTGAGATTAGTATGTGATATAGTTTTTAAATTTTAGTAATGAAAATGTTAACTAAAAATATAATACTCATTTGCACAAATATTTTAACCAAATCTATTCTTAACACAATTTCAAATTTTAGCACAACTAAACAAGAGTTTCGAAAACAAATATGTCAAAGAAACATGCAAATAGCTACTAATTTTTAGAAAATATTTTTATGCTCTAATGAGCTAGGTAGACGCACACAACTCTAATCGTCTCCGGTCGAGTCTTCCTCCTCGGGATCGTCGTTGGTTTGAAGGCGACGGTTCAATGCCTCGAAGTGGGTGTCCATGCGTTCAAATAGTTCGGCACGAAGTTAAACCGCATGGCTCCGGGTGAGAGTGTTGTCGGCGAAGATCTCATCTCGTATTTCTTCGGTGCGAGTGTTTATGGCGAGGGTTTGGGCTTCGAGAAGTGCTTGGATGTCCTCGAGAGTGAACGACGGTTGAGTGGATGAGCTCGAACCATCATTGAGTGAACGGCGTTTGTGCCCGCGGGAGGATTCCGGAGGATTGGCGGTCTCTTGCGCCGGAGGGTCAAAAGAAACCCATGCGGAGGGAATCTCGGGAAAGTAGTATGGACCGGCTCGGTTGTTTCGACTATAGTGGTCCGAGAGTGCTTTCTTGCCTTTGCGAGTTAATCCGAAAACTTCGAGGCATTCGGGAGTCAAGAGATTTTCGGTTGTTACCTTCCCGAATGGCCAATCAGATTCCGGTATCCTAAATCCGAATTTGAAACATGCGAGAGTGATTATGTGTCCATAGGGAAGAGAGGAGGTGCCGACTCGCAACGAGTATTCCATATGCTTGATGATCAAGTTTGGAACGTTGATGGTGGGTGTATCTTGGTACCAAAGGTTGTAGATCAAAACCTTGTTTCGAGCTTCGAGATTTGTTTTGAGTTTTACAACCGGGGTGAGAACGTTGTTCCCGATTTGCCAAGTGACCCGGAGATTTGGTTCGTGTTTCGTGGCGTAATCGTATATTCTATCATTCGTGGTGATTTTGTCTACCTCGTCCGAGTCGTTTCCGTGATATGAATAACCACGACTAATATAGAACCTCTCACCGTCCGCGGACAACCCAAGCCATTCGATTAAATTTGATTCGGAAATAATTATCTCCTTACCGAGGAGATAGCTTCGAATGAATTTCTCATCATCGTCGTGCTTGGCATGAGCGTAGAAAAGACGCACAATTTGGTTGTATGCGGGGTATTGAAGACTACACAACCCACCGAGACTCCAATTGTCGATTCGATGTTGCACTTTTTCGCGAAGCATGATAGCCTCGGGAGGAATTTCCACGTAAAAGCATTTCGCCACCGGACACTCTTTGAACTCGTCCTGAAATTTGCGTGCTTGCGTAATTGATTCGAAGAGGTAGTGGTTTTCGGTATTATTGAACTCAAATCAGCGATTGCCGGTTGGTAATGGTCGTTTGGCCCTCTGTGTAGACATTTTCGAGAGAGAGAGAGAGTGTTAGGAAGAAAGCAGTTGAACAGGTTTTATGCAGTTATCGTGAACTCCGTTGCAACGGAAGTATAGTTACGTTGTAACACAATCGTCGAATTTTTTGGGGGTATTCAACTGGTATTTCAGTAGTTCGTTACAACGAAATAGGTTCGTTGTAACGCACATGTCCGTTGTAACGGGTTGGTTTATCCGTTATAACGGACTTCTGTGTTTGGAGAGGCTTTCTGAGCTGAGGTAGACCGTTGTAACGCAGTAAATTCCGTTACCACGGAGAGGGCATATCCGTTGCAACGGATTGGTTTATCCGTTGTAATGAAACTTGTGATGTAGCAGGTTTTAGCTCGCCTTATTGAGTTCCGTTGTAACGCACATTGGTGCGTTGTAACGGACTATCTTCTGAGAAGAAGTTTTAAAATTTTGATTTTGAAAAGGCTTTGTGTGTCAAAAATTCCAAAAATATATATTTTTATTTAAAATAGGTTTTATGGATGTGGAAGTATGTAATTTTTGAAAAATTTGTGTACAAAAATTTTATAAAAATGAGCATGCGAGTATTCAAGACAATCGATGATATTTGTATAATTACAAATAGCTTTAATGCTTAAGTTATTTATGGAGCGATTATACCTTTGCTCCGGTCATGGACCCGAGAACCAAGCTTACGAAGGAGAATTCTTGATTGATTCCTAGAGTTCCTTTTAGCTCTATGGTAGCGATTTTAAGCGTTTATATATGATGAGCTCTTCGGCTTTTCTCTTTGTTTTTATGTGCCTATATGAATGTAACACACCTTTCTCGGTCTTTTGTAAGTATGAAAGAAAAAAAAACTTATATGGAATTCATATTTGAAAATGAATCTAACATGAATTCTTTTACTCACACCCCCCCTCAATGGTTTACTCATGGTAGCTAGGAGAGGAAGCGAGTTTTTCACACATGATTTAGGTTCTTGGTGGTCCAACCCCATTTGAGGTGGAGGGACCCATAGTGTGTCTATCTTTACGCATCCATACGAATTTTGGAGTGGATTTTTGGTAGCGAAGATCACAACTTGTGGATATGTGTCCTATCTTACAACAATAATTGCAAAAGGCAATTGTAGGTTTGTTGATGGTTTCGGTACTCTTGACAAAGTAATTTGAGAGTTGGTTTGGTAGGGTTTTCGTTTGAGGTATCGGGTTGGTCGATTTGACAAAGTTGTTTTTCGGTTTGTGCGTATAATTGCGAGGTTTAAGAGCCCTTTGTAGATATGAACGGTTTGCGGGGTGATTTACCTCATAGAAATACCCATTTGATCCCCGTTGACATAGACGCTCGGGTTGTCCCAAATCGATGCGTTTATGGGATAATGGTTGGGTAAAGTGGTTATCCCTAGGATAGAACCGATTATTTTTAGGGTGTTCTATTTTTACATTCTTACCGTAGTTTTGGTCACGGTATATGAATGCATTTCCCCGATTGTTTTGTTGGTTGTTCTCCCGTTTACCTTTTTGATCATTGGATTTTGTAGGACGGGGTTTATGACGGGTAGTCTTCTTAAATCCTAGACCCGTCTTATCATCGGGTTTTTGTCCCTCCAAGACTTTGTCCAATGAAGGAGTGCTACGTGTAAGAGATACACATGTACTCTTCAAGGACTCGTTCATAAATTTTAAATTTTGAACTTCGACTTTTAGAGATGAGGTCTCTACTTTTAGGGCTTGACACTCGCATTTTGAAAATCCGTTTAATTCGGTTAATTGGGCTTTGTGCGAAGTTACCGATAATTCGAGTGAAGATACCTTATCCTTGAGAGCGAGTATCATGCTCTCATTTTCCTTCTCAATTTTTCTGAGCCGGGTCACTTCCCGAACTAGATCATCGTGTAATTCAAGCTCTAACGTATATTCCGATTCATTTGTTGAGCTTGAATCTCGATTCGATGTAATTGATTGAAATTCAAGATTTAGATTTACCTCATGACTTGAGTCATGCGAAGCATCACTTTTGGGAGTCGGTGAAGAGTGTGAGGTTGTTGCCGTGTTGTCACTTCGTTGATTTAGGCGCGCCTCGACATTTCGTAAGTGACTCAACAAATCGTCCGGCGTGAGGTCTTGCTTAGCCATCATAGCCTCCAACGTGATTCGAGGAGTTTCCCAACTCGATGGCATTGCTCGAATCATTTTACCTACAACTCGAGAGTTTGTTAGGGACTCTCCCCAAGCGGTGAATCCGTTTTTGATATGATTCATGCGTGTATGCATATCATCTACGGATTCACCTTCGATCATTCGGAAACTTTCAACTTGTTGATTGAGTCCCATTAATTTGGTTCTCTTCATTTGATCGTTTCCTTCGAATCTATCAAGGAGAGCACGCCACATTTGATTAGATGTGGTACTTCCGTCCACTAGTACGGATATTGACCCATCCATATGATTTAGAATTAACTTTTGGGCACACATGTCTAGCATCACATTTGCCTCGGTGGTGGGACACATTTTTAGTGTATCATTAGTTTCGCAGGTCTTTACCATTTTGACCTCGTACCCGCGTTCCACCACCGATTTTAAATCTTGGAGAATAAATACATTTGTCATGCATTTCTTCCAAAGGTTCCAATTTTTATCATCTAATTTTTTCGGGTATGTAATTTCCCTCCTAAAACCGTGTGTGGCCATAAACGAATACAAGTAGTCAATTACACAGAGAGACAGTCTGTATTCCTGCTCTGATACCAATTGTTGGTTAATTCTAACCTAGAGGGGGGGTAAATTCGGCTCTCTAACTTATACTTAGTTTAGATTTAAACCTAATTTACGGTGCGGAATAAATAATAATTTGGATGATAAAGATGATACCGTACAAACACTTTGACACAAGATGTTTGTTTACGAAGTTCGGTAGGTGGTTGCTTTGTAGCTTTAACTCACCCTTTACTCGCTTAATTGACCGACTCAATTATTCGTGAGTACCTACGTCTCCGGGAATGCCTTGTGCCTCTTTTTGGCCTTCGATTGAATTCCAACTCAACTCGATTACAAGGATTTGCCTAGATCGATTTACACGCTTCTATCGATCTATAGCTTAGGCTCTTTACAATTTGTTGCACTAGCCTATTACACTTTTTCACTAATCGAGTTACAACGTGATCGGTCACGTGAGTGGGATACGATTAGTGGAGAATATCGAAAGTAGATCACCGATCTAAAGAGGTTTCTCAAGCTATCAATGGATATAGATAATCACAGCTTAGGGTTTCTCTCTTTTTAGGTTTTAAAGTTTGAAAAATGAGGAGGTCAGAGAGAGAGACCCATGAAGGATTCTATTTATACTCTCTATAGAAATCCTTCAGAAAACTTGCAGTGCGTTCGAACGCATACAGTCCGTTCAGAACGCACTTGAAGTTTGCACTAGCCGTTTCAAAATAACGTGCAAGTACATCTTGGGTCCGTTCAAACGGACAATGTCCGTTCGTAACGGACTCAATTATACATAGCATTTTGCGTTCACAGGAACACGAGTCCGTTCAACGCACTGAAAAGTGGGTGAACGGATTCCAGGTTGTCCGTTCGAACGCACATGTGTGTTCGTTCGAACGCACACATCCCTGTGACGTTTTCCGTTCACAGGAAGGATTGTCCGTTCAACGCACTCAGAAGGTGGGTGAACGGATTCTAATTGTCCGTTCGAACGGACATGATTGTTCGTTCGAACGCACACATCCCTGTGACACGTTTGGTTCTAATCAAGCTTTAAAGTTTTGATATGTAGCAAGTCCGTTCTGAACGGACTTTGAGTTCGTTCAGAACGCACTTCCTGCTTGACTGAACTCTTTGTTATTTTGAACATGATTTTACTTGAGTTCTACTAGGTTTGTACCTAAGGTTTATTTGTGGCGTATCCCACTCACGGAAGGCTTCAACATCTTGAGTCTTGATGTATTCCAATGGCCTTCCTTGTGTTCTTCTTTTCTTGTTTATGTTGAGACTTCATGTCCTGATTCTTGATGTAGTCCAATGAAGTCTTCCTTCACAAGTCTTCCTTCATCTTCGTATCGTACCTATGTTATCCTGCACTTTTCTGGATGTATACATTAGTAATGACAGTGTTTTGAAATAATCAAACTATCAGGAAATTTGAACCAACACCTTGAGGTATTTTGCCAAGCGAGGCACTTCCTTGATAGCTTCGACTAGAGGAATGTTAACCTCTACTTTCTTTAAAATGGCCAGCACGTTGTCATTCGATTCGGTAGACTTTGGGAGGCGACTAGGAAAAGGTGGCTGGACTTGAGTCGATTCAGGTGCCTTTGCTTGAGTTGGTAAAATCTGGACTTGAGATTGTTTCTCCTTAGGCACATGTAGCTCAATTTCTTTTTCTTCTTTCACCTCTTTTGCTTTTCTTGAGCTTTCACCAATTTCAGTACCGCTTCGGAGCGATATTGCATTGACGTGCCTTTGCTCGGGAGGTGCTAAAGATTGAGATTGGAGTCGAGATGTACCTTGAGATTCGATTATGTTCACGCGAGTGGCGATTTGAGCGATTTGAGTTTCTAAGCTCACAACGTGGCGATTCGTGTTCGCAATCTCGCTTTTTAATTCTTGCCTCACAGAATCCACATTTTTATTAACCCCACCGATTTCTTGTTTCATCAAGCTCATCATGCCCTCCATCATCGTTTTAAGATCTTGCTCCTGAGTTTGAGCCGGTTTTGCTTGAGAGGCATTCGGGTGTTGGTAAGTGGCTGGTTTTGTAACTGGTTGGCGATACGGATCTGGTTGAGCATTGTTGGGATTCGACCAAGAGAAATTCGGGTGGTTTCGAAGATTAGGATTGTACGAGTTCGAGGCTTCAAATTTTCTGCAAACGGCATTTGCTTCTTCAACCACACTAGGGCATTCGTCCGTGTGGTGGGTGGTTGCGCTACAAACCCCACATTTCTTCGTTTCTTCCTTGCCCAGCGCTTTCATTATTATTTCGAGTTTGTTATTTAACATGTCGACATTGAGGTCGGTACATGCGTTCACTCGGTACTCCACGTTGCGTCTTGCTTGCGAATTTGACGCCATCATCTCTAACAGTTTCTGAATCTCCACGATTTCTTTATTCGCAATGTTTCCTCCCGCACAAGCATTGAGGAATTGGTAATCGGAGTAGCATAGTCCGTTTATGAACTGTTCGTAAAGGTAATGCAGCTCGACATTGTGGCTGAGGCATTCTTCCATCAATCGCATAAAACGGTCGAAATACTCGTGGTAGACCTCATTCGCCTTTTGTGTGATTGCCAAGAGTTCATGCCTTATCGCTGCTAATCGAGATGCCGAGTAATACTTCTCCTTGAAGAGGTTTGATACATCGCTGAAAGTAAGAGGCCCCCTTAGCTTGTAAAACCAGTCCTTTGGCCCTTCACCTAATGAATATGGAAATATAAGAAGAAGAATGTCATTAAAACCTTCATAGTTCGAATATATATTTAACTGTATTTTGAAGTCTTTTAAATGCTTGTGAGGGTTTTCAGTGGCTTTCCCGTGAAAAATAGGCAATGAGCCTAAAATGCTCGGATCAGCTTTAAAATTGGGTATATTTGGCCTAATGAAATTATAATTATCATCTACGTGTCTTGGTGCTACAAGTTCTCTCAAGGTTTTTGGCCTTGGAACTCTTGTTTCATCAGCCATATTGAATTGTAAAGGAGGAGAGAAAGAAGAAAAAGTTTGTGTTTGTGTTTGCGGTTCTGGTTCAGGTTCTTCTTGATCTTCTTGAAGAGGATTCTTGCTCTTCTTCGTGCTGAAAAAGGTGTTTTCGATATCCTCGTCAATTGGTAGTAATGTGCCCTTGCGAGATCGTGTATTGTGCATAGACTTCTTCCACCACAAACACACCTAAAATGATCACAAAGAAAAACCAAGATGTGAGTACATTCTTTTATGAACTAAAATTCTGAAAATTTAAATCGAACAATTGACTTAAACACCGCTCCCCGGCAGCGGCGCCATTTGATGAGCGGGTTTTTTAGACACTTGAAAAGTATCGTCGTTGTTTTAAACCTCAAATATCAAAGAATTTAATCTCATGTTTTTACCGTGGTAAATATGAGGATCGATCCACAGAGAGCTGGTGCATCAATTATGATTCAAAATTTTTGATTTAAACTACTCACAAAAACTTCTAACTTTTGTTTCTATGGAATTTCTCACTTGATTATGGTGTTTTAGAGGTTAAAGAGAAGTTCTTGACCAAGAAATTCCATTGAAACCAAATTTTGAGAATTTCATAAGGGTTCAGATTTATACACGATTTAAAGCACATCAAACTAGTCAAGAAAATCAAGAAAACGCATATTTCTGCGTTTTTGCAAACAAGGCTGAAATGAGATTTTGAAGTTTATTTCAAGCAAGACAATTAACCTAGAGCTTCATGAGAGGTTCAGAGTTATAATGTAACACACAAATAACCAACTCAAGAAGTTTCAAGAACGATTAAGAGTTGGTGCATTTTTAACTAGATTGACAAATAAGGCTGAATTATGGTTCAGAAACTAATTTCAAGCAATTCAAGAAGTTGCAAGAATGGTTCAATTATGGTGCGATTATAACGAAAATTACGCACGATTCAAAACTAGAGTAACACAAACAAGCAAGAAGTTTTGAGATTAAAAGATTCAATAAATCGCAGAATTTTCCATACACAAAGTTTAGACTAAACCAAACAACAAGAACATCAAGAGATAAGAAAGAGTACACCTAGAATGAGGGAAACTCGTGATGCAGCTCTTGGTCTTCTCTCCTCGTGCCGAAAGATCGATTTCTCACGTCACGTCGAGGACTGGTCGAAAGGAGATCGAGCTCGAGTCGTGAGGTTCACAAAATCACCCTAAAAGAGCAAGCTCTGGTCAAGGGGTCTTTTCCACTGATCTTCACAAAAACTCTTCTCTCCGAGTCACGAATCCAGCTCGCTGCGAAGAAAACGGATCGAGTCACAGTCACTTCTAAATCGCCCGAAAAGGAATGAGCCCTGGTCACGGTACGAAACCTCAATGGCTTTCTTGAAGAATCTTGAAGTATCTTGGATTGTCTTGCATGTGCTTGGAAGAGAGAAAGAAGAAGAGAGAACAGAATGAGGGGGAAAGAGTCAGTCAGAGAGGACCTTCAACTCAAGGCCCTTGGGTCTTATTTATAGCATGCAAGGTGTATTCTGATTGGCCAGGGGTTGATGGAGAGGATTGGGGGTATTGAGGACATTTCCACCAGGATAGGTGGGAAGGATAAGGCATTGGGTTTGAGTGGATTTCGTGTAGCTTTTTGGGCTTTCTCTAACATGGGTTTATTTGCCTCCAGCCTTGTCCGTGTACCGAAAATAGCGGTATGATATATCATTTCGACTCCCTTTGGCATTCTGGAGACAACTACACTCTCCAAATCTTCAGCAAATCCTTCTAATTCCTGTGAATAGGCATAAAACACATTAAGTGAAGTAATATTCAATTTATCTAAAATATGATGAATAAACTATGCAGAATACACTTTCACAAGGCTAAAACCTCCAAATTAAGCATGTAAAACGTGCTCTATTTGCCTCACATCAAAATCCAATCACATCCAATGTGATTCTTGACCCTTTATAGGATTTCGGTATCGAACCATATCATATATGATCCAAATTCCGTTTGTGCATCCTAACTATGCCCCGAACCCCAATCGGATTGGCTTGGACGGTTAAGTCACAACCATATTCACATATAGTTCAATTGAACTACAAATGCTCCCGACTTTGGCCTGAACCCGCATTTGTCCCCAATTAACGCTTGCCTCTCACGTTGATTCATACAACAATGCACGCCCGACTTTGGCCTGAAACCGTGCAAGGTGTGATGACCAACCTCGGAGGTTGTGAACATGGAAGGCATTTCATGACTTAAGTATTATGCAGGGATTTATGGGATATAATCTAATTACATCAATGAGCAAGTATATCATGATGAATGAACATAATTTATAATGATTAGAACCAAAATAAATAAATCAGAAAAAATTACATGGTGCGTCATGACACAACATAACATCCGTCATGACGCACTGTGTTCAAAAACTGGACTTCTTTGAACGTCCGTCATGACGCAACATCTCGTGCGTCACTGAGGACTTCATTGGTCCGTCATGGCGCCAGCCAGTGCGTCATGGCGGACCATACAAAACAATTTTGTTGTCCATTCCAGAACCTAATTCAAGTCCGTCCGTCATGACGGTTGGTTATACCGTCACGGCGGACTGTGACTGACCGTCATGACGCCAGCCAGTGTGTCAATATGGCGCACTGTACAAAACCATTTTGTCCAGCTTGCCAGTAACTATTTGGGCTTCTACCGTCACGACGCACCAAACGGTCCGTCATGACGGTAAGAACTTACACAGTGCGTCGTGACGCACAACTTGGTGCGTCATGACGGACTGAGTAACGCCTCAGATCCAACTCTTGGATTTCCCGTGTGCGTCATGACGCACCAGACCTGATTTTCAGTTTTATTTCTTGTAATTTTAACAGATTTTAATCGTTTAAAAAACGATTAATCATGAACAATTCATGATTACTTCTAGATTCTTTTAATCATCTCATGATCAAATTCTAGTAAGTTTTCCATGGCCCTAATTTTATAACTATATGATTATGTCCTAAAATCCTACATGAAATTTCAAATAACACTTATTCGAAATCGATTCGACGATCGAATCGTGATGATCGCTCTGATACCAATGTTGGGTATCGTCGTCACTACCGAGCCCCGCGCAGCGGATTGAGAGGCCCGGTCCGACCCGATCCCGAGGACCACGTCAACGACCCGAACGTACAAATCATGTAAATGCAACTAAACCTATGAAATTAACTCTTAATTCATAGAGAATCATACCACGTGAAATTGATCACGTGTTAATCATAATTATAGGAACAATCATTTCACACAAAATTCACCACCTAGACATAACAATTTGGGAAGAACCGATTGTTTATTCAAAAGGGGACCAAATGGGTATTTCTACGAAGTGACCAACTACACCGACGCTTCATATCAAAAAGGGTCTCCCAAACATTACACAAACACACAAAAACAATTTCAACAAAATCGACTTAAACCAAGCAAATTTCAATCCAACAACATTCATCATATGCCAAAATCGATAACTTCTCAGAAAAGTAAACCAACTCATCTCTCTAATTATTTTGTGAAAAGTTTCATATCCACAAATAAGCCCACCGTAGCATTTTGTAACTATTGTTGCAAAATTGGTCATGTCTCGAACGGTTGTGATCTTCGCAATCCAAAATTGAAATCAAACTCAATATGGATGCGTAAAGATCGTCACTCGATGGGTCCCTCTACGTCTTTCGGTATAGGACCTCCTAGGGCTTAAGCCCTAACTTGAAACACTATACTCCTTAGTATCCCACACCTTAAGTCAAATATGTAAGGGGAGTATAGGAAATGGGCTAAATTAAATTCTAACTAAATTGGTCGAGTCTCATGTAGCTACATCACAAGTATTAATAGAGGATTACATTAGAACACTTGTCTCGGTAAATAAATCACGATTTCAGTCCAGTGATCACATCTCTGGAACCAGTCCGTTCGAACGAAAAACATGTGCGTTTGGAACGGACAAATGAAGTCACCAAATACCCTCTTAACAGCCTCAAGTCCGTTCGAACGGACTAAAATACGTTCGAAACGGACAACTGGACTATAAGATCCAAAGTCACAGTTAAATTATGGCGCCATCTAATTTTCCTACCAGGATCAAGTGCGTTCGAACGTACAACTGAATGCGTTCCGAACAGAAAAATGAATTATAGGATTATGGCGCCGGTTCATACTTTGGCACCGACTCTTAGTGTCACCAGTGTTCAGTGCGTTCGAACGAACAACTAATGCGTTCGAACGTACATGCCTCATTCAGCGAACCTACTTCAAACCCTTACACTCGCGCCGTTTCATATTCTGGCGCCTCTTCTCAGTTGTGTGTTCGTTCGAACGCACACAGGAGTCCGTTCGAACGGACTTAACAACTTCTCAGATACAACTTAAAATCCCAAAATAGCGCCTTTTCTCAGACATGAGTGCATTCCAACGCACATATTAGTCCGTTCGAACGGACTCATCGTATTTACTGCCCATCAGCATGCAACCGACCCTAATCAATGGACACGATGGTTCATATCTCCGTACGAAAAGACTTGAAGGGACACGATCTCATCTTAACTCAATCTCTTCTTCGTTCGCTTCCTAAAAACCTATCTTCTAACTCTATCTCTCACCAAAATCCTTACTCTCTTTCTCCATAAAGGATCATCACCATGAATACCGCTAAGATCTTGCTTGCTAGGGGGGATTCGAAGGGAAAGAAGAAGTTTGGGGAGAGCTCCAACACTCAACCAAGGCCGAGAGCTCCACCTCAACAGAAGAAGGCGGCTAAGAAGCCTAGGCGGCAAGAAATCTTGAAAGCAGACTACGATTTCAAAAATATAAACAATGAACATCTCTTTCGAAATCCGGAGGCCGGAACTCTCTTCAACGACGTGGTGGCAAGGAGATCCATCGCGAAATGCTACTACTACGAGTTTCCACCAAATATTCCTCATCTTTTCGACAAGATCGAGGCAATCGAGAGAAGATGGGGATTCGCAAATCTTGCGTGTCTTAATGAGCCGTTCTACGAAGTCATCACTCGATTGTTCTATGCAAACGCCGTATTCAACCATGCTCTAGAGAAGATAACCTCCTATATCCTCGGTGAACAAGTTGAGATCTCGGTTGAGAATCTGTGCGAGTTGCTGGGTCTCAAGGATGATGGAGAGAAGATCTACAACGCACGCAAGGGAAGACTCGAAGCCGCCATTATCGAACCAATGAAGAAGGTGGTTACAAATCGATACCAGTCACAAGAATCGGCATCGCACTTGGCAGCTCCTGAGAAATTCGTTTGGGAAATCGGTAATAATATTCTTACTCCCGTCGCGAAATTGAAGGCAAATTTAGAAAATAGAAATATTATGCTATTGTATCGTATGTGGTACAATGATCAACTACCCGTCCATGTGCCCTATCTCATAATAAGTCACATGGAAAGCGTCCTGAGCCAAAGAAATGCCTCGTTACCTTACGGAACGTTGATCGCCCGGATGTTGGAACTCCAAGGAGTTTCGATCCCGGAGAACGAGTGGGACTTCCGATCGGAACAGCCAACAAATCTCGCATCCAAAGCAAACCTCCAACGTCTTGGATATCGGTATTCATCGAACATCCAAGGTTGGGTTATCAGTGCCTCTAAAGATGCGGAAGCGTTCCATCTTCCTCGCAATCCTACCAGGTGGCTGGAGGGTGACACCCAATCCGAGGAAGAGGCAAACGCCGACCCCGCATATACTGACCAAAGCGGTGAAGCACCGGATCGAAAACGTAAGAAGAAGGAGCGTGCAGAAAGCTCTAACACCCCTTCGGAACACGACGAAAGGAGGTTTGCATATATGAAGGCGTTATTCGAGGAGATGGATGAGCGGGTTGAGCAACATGGACGAATAATGCGAGACGCATTTCGTGAGGACTTGCATGCTTCCGAGACTAGGATGATCGAGAATGTGGGTCGTCAATTTTCAGATCTCTATGTTCATCTTGGAAATCGCTTCGGGCCGTACACGACACCCCAAGACCGAGTCCCTCGTACCTCTCCTCATCATACCACCGAGCATCCGTCGGACTCCAACTCGGGACAATTCAATACCGACACCTTTTTCGCAGCTGATCCGAGCGCCCAACCCGAACAGAACCCTTACACCGGCCCCAATGAGATGTGATCGCCGGAGATGTCAAAAGTTTAAATGTGTGTGTGTTATAATCTAGGTGTTATGTCGTGAGTCTTGTTTGTGAACAATTGATTTGTTTATTGTTGTGTCTGTGTTTGTAGTACTGAACAGCGTATGTTATGTGTGTCTTTGTATCGGCATGTGTCATGCCTTGAACTGAATACATTTGCTTTAGTGTCAGTCTGAGTATTATCAACTGTTGCATCTATTTTGATTTTTTTTCTTATAACCTATCAGTCCAGATGCAAGTGCGTTCGAACGCACCACATTTTCCGTTCGGAACGCACACAAACATAAAAATTGTTTTATTTTCCTTAAATCTGCTAAATTTGAAAAGATTGCCATCATTCAAAACAAAAGAATTTGATCATATTTACGAGCTCATACATTTATCAATTCATTCTTTGAGGGGGAGCTCGCATTTAGGGGGAGCCTTCCGTTGATGAAGTCTCCTTGGCCCTTTTGATCTCTTTCAAAATGGGGGAGAAACGATCGTACGGAAAGTTCTCAACTAAATGGTGAAACTCTCCAAACCGACAGTGTTTTGAAATTAATCAAAAGGGGGAGTTTGTTGGTTCAAATTTCCTGATAGTTTGATTATTTCAAAACACTGTCATTACTAATGTATACATCCAGAAAAGTGCAGGATAACATAGGTACGATACGAAGATGAAGGAGGACTTGTGAAGGAGGATTTCATTGGATTACATCAAGAATCAGGACATGAAGTCTCAAGATAAACAAGAAAAGAAGAACACAAGGAAGGCCATTGGAATACATCAAGAATCAAGATGTTGAAGCCTTCCGTGAGTGGGATACGCCACAAATAAACCATAGGTACAAACCTAGTAGAACTCAAGTAAAATCATGTTCAAAATAACAAAGAGTTCAGTCAAGCAGGAAGTGCGTTCTGAACGAACTCAAAGTCCGTTCAGAACGGACTTACCACATATCAAAACTTTAAACCTTGATTAGAACCAAACGAGTCACAGGGATGTGTGCGTTCGAACGAACAATCATGTCCGTTCGAACGGACAATTAGAATCCGTTCACCCACCTTCTGAGTGCGTTGAACGAACAATCCTTCCTGTGAACGGAAAAATGTCACAGGGATGTGTGCGTTCGAACGAACACACATGTGCGTTCGAACGGACAACCTGGAATCCGTTCACCCACTTTTCAGTGCGTTGAACGGACTCTTGTTCCTGTGAACGCAAAATGCTATGTATAATTGAGTCCGTTACGAACGGACATTGTCCGTTCGAACGGACCCAAGATGTACTTGCACGTTATTTTGAAACGGCTAGTGCAAACTACAAGTGCGTTCTGAACGGAATTTATGCGTTCGAACGCACTACAAGTTTTCTGAAGGATTTCTATAGAGAGTATAAATAGAATCCTTCATGGGTCTCTCTCTCCCACTTCTTCACTTTCAAACATTCAAACCTAAAAAGAGAGAAACCCTAAGCTGTGATTATCTATATCCATTGATAGCTTGAGAAACCCTCTTTAGATCGTTGATCTACTTTCGATATTCTCCACTAATCGTATCCCACTCACGTGACCGATCACGTTGTAGCTCGATTAGTGAAAAGTGTAATAGGCTAGTGCAACAAAGTGTAAAGAGCCTTAGCTATAGATCGATAGAAGCGTGTAAATCGATCTAGGCAAATCCTTGTAATCGAGTTGAGTTGGAATTCAATCGAAAGCCAAAAAGAGGCACAAGGCATTCCCGGAGACGTAGGTACTCGCAAATAATTGAGTCGGTCAATTAAGCGAGTAAAGGGTGAGTTAAAGCTACAAAGCAACCACCTACCGAACTTCGTAAACAAACATCTTGTGTTAAAGTGTTTGTACGGTATCATCTCTATCATCTAAATTATTATTTATTCCGCACCGTAAATTAGGTTTAAATCTAAACTAAGTGTAAGCTAGATTGCCAAATTTACCCCCCTCTAGGTTAGAATTAACCAACAGTATTTCCTTCAGAAAATCTGTCCACCGTACCTATACTCAAAACATTCAAATAAAATGGTTAGTCACGGAAGTGACTAAGTGAGTGAGTTTTGAATCTAGCTTATTAAGATCGACCTTATACATGGCTAGTCAAAAACCTCGCTCGAAAATAATCAAATCATAAATCATATATGTATATAAATACTTCTCAAAGTACTTGCCCCGGCTTTTCGAAATCAAAATCACTTACCTTCATACATAATCATATACATACTAATACTTTTACCGGGGTGAGGGCGCAAATAACACTCGACTGAAGTGCCAACCCCGAGTGGATAGCGAATCACAAACGGGCTGGAACATAACATAAAGCTCGGGAAGCGCGAATTCCCTACAAAAATGAGCTGACGACGGATATCCATGCGCCACAGCCAGACCCCTCATGGTGCACTACATCAAATTTGCTACACAATTCCCTCCATAGAGCGCCACGGGGTCACGCGACACTACACCTATCAAACTAAAACATACCGGAGGAGCCGCGTATGTACACATCGGACCCTCTTTCAAAACCGTAAGCCCGGCTTACGTTTTATCAAACTCAAATTCTACATACATATACATGATCAAATCTACATAATATATATTTTGTTGATGTAACACGGTTTTTAAAGCAAAATACGGTTTTTAAAGTGAGAATCCTAGACTATCAAGTAAGGTCTAGAAACGCTCGTAATTGGATTCTTAATAAGAGAGAAGTGAAAGTAGCACTCACCTAATGGAAAGAAACTCGACAAATAAGAGATTAACCGAAACGACGCAGAAAACGGAGCAACTCGAGACGTGGATGAAATCCTTCTTTTGATCTCGCCAACTCGCACAACTTAACCTCCTGAAGATGATGGCACTTTTCGTTTTGCGAAATTTCCTCTTTTTCTTGTTTTCTCCTCTTTTTCTCTCTTCTTTTCCTTAGGGTTTCATGAGTGTTAATGAAGGAAATGGATGGATGGAGAGAGACAACAAGCTGGCCGACTAATAAAGTTAGTGGAATTGCACTTTTCATAGATACCCACAAAACTCTCAAAATTGTAAGTCCTTGGTTTTACAACTATATGGGGGTTTATTTGCAAACTCTATTTATTTGTATTATTAATGGTTGGGTTATTATGCAAATAAGTCCCTATCATATATATATTTAAATAACCATAAAAATGAAATTACGATTATACCCTTTTGACAACTTTGACGCATAAGGAGTCGGTTTTGATCGTGGGACGAGTCATATTTAACATGGGTCTTATATTCTGGGATTTTAGGAACAATAATCTACAAATATCAAAACCCTATATCAAAACCCTATTTTTGATATTTATTACAAGACGTAACCCTTGTAGCTAATAATCTCGCTTCCTACTTCGTTAGGGATTTACAAAAATTAATCCCAATTTACGAATCGTTCAAAGGAAACTATATTACCATAACTAACGAAGTAAGGCTCGGGAGTAAGTATGTAGCCGCGACAATGTATGCTCATCTATCTAATCCGGGGGTTGATTGTTATTGGACGAGCACTTTTTTCAAAATACGAGCGCCACTAAAAGTTAAGGTGTTCGCGTGGCTTGCCTTAAATAACCGAATTCTAACGGCGGACAACCTTTTGAAGAGAGGATGGCCACATAACGCCATTTGTGCACTTTGCGGCTCATCATTCGAATCGATGGATCATCTTTTCCTAACGTGTCCCTTCGTATCCGATATTTGGGAGACCGTAAACTCCAACCTACTTCCTTTACCAAACAAATTACGGGAGTTTTGGTGGACAACACGACGGTCCAAAATCAATCAAGAGGTGAAACACGCATGAGACGTCACATGGTTGGCAACGGTGTGGATTCTTTGGCGCGAACGTAACAATCACATCTTTCAAAGGAAAGGTCGAATGCATGCGTTAGTTCTTAATAGCATAATGGATCTTACTCACAAATGGAGGTCCATATGAGTGCAAATAACGCATTGTAAAAATTTGTTTTTATTGTAAACTCTTAATTTTTGGTTGAATGAAAATGATCGGATCGAGCGCGTATCGCGCTTGCCTTTTCTTCAAGAAAGAAAAACAATATATATCAATTCAGTATGGAGTTGTAAATCATGATATTGCCGAACAACACCATGCATTTTGTAATATTTATTCTGTGTATTTGCTGAAATCAATTTTAGAAATCAAGACCACAAGGATGAATCAAATGACAGTTTTCTTTATTAGAGGTTGCATTTGATTATTTTGGATTGTTTGAATTTTGATTATACAAGAAATTGGAAAGCTTGTCAGAGTAGAATGGATGAAGAACAGAACACCTTGAAGTTCATGATTTTCTTTTGTTTACGAAATCATTGGACTTTTTTTTTTAAATTGAATTTGTGCTTAAATATTTCTTCTTCTTAATTCGTAAAATAATATTTTTCATTTTAACCTTATAAAATGAACAATTGAGTAACAATTAATAGTCATTTTGATCTTTGATACTCATTCATACTTTTTTAATTCATATTTTTATTGCTGGTGCATTGTCAAACATTCTTTCAAGTCATAACGACACTTCACTCTCTCACAGGTATTTTATTTTGTATATGGGGCTTGATTCAATTTTTTTGCAAATTGTGAGGCCTCAAATTCAATCGTTACAAGGGCCTCGAGTAGTTTAGTGTTTCCAATATGAGCTTATGAGTTTTTATTTTTATTTTGTGCGAGTTTTAAGCCTTTTAAATATGTGAGCAAGTCCAAATTTTGATATTAAACATTTTAGGCCTATAATATTTGAACAGTTTCAATTTTCGTATTGAATTTTTTTGGGTTTTAAAATTTTGAACAAACTCCCAAATTTTCGTTTTGAAGTATTTATTAAAGGAATTTTCACAATTACACTTGGAAGAAATGTGCAAGCCAAGTCAAGCCAAGCAACAAGTTGGAATTTTGATTAGACTAGGAGATTACCCGCACTTCGCGGTGGTTTTATTTCATTTGTTTTATCATGCACATAATATATAGTTATGATTTTTCGGGATCAAATATAAGAATTTATGAAAATAAATATCATATTGATTAAGAAAGTTTGATGATGAAAAAATTATTATATTCTTATTTAATATGACACATTGAAAAATATTTATTTAGTATTTTAATGCAACACATTCAAAAAAGAATAGATGTCACTATAAAATAATAAACAACATGCGTGACATAAACAAAAATCAAAATCATATGATATTTTAAATTTTCATATCTAAAATTAAGAATAAACGCTTTGTAAAAGTTTAAAAAAATTATTTGTGTCTTATAAATTTTATGTTTCATGTTTATCATTGAAAAATATCAGATAAGTTAAAGAAATTATTTGTGTTTAGTAAATAAATATCTTTCATTATTTTTTTTTAAAGATTAATATGAAACTGTTTTAAGTAAAAATACAAATATAACATAATTGTTTTAAAAATAATAATAATTATTAGGATGTGCAATTTGTTTCAATAATATTTTAAATAATAATAATAATTAGGATTACAAATCATTAATGTAATTATATTTATTTTTATATATTTTTTTACATAATTGCTTTCATAATTTTAAGTTAGAGAAAATATTGAACATATGATAATAACATACTTAGTAGTATGTGCAAATTTTTTCAATTATAGTTTTAAAAATAATATTACTTAGCCTTTCAAGTCATTAATGTAATTAAATTTATTTTTATATCTTTTTGAACATAATTGTTTTCATAATTTTAAGTTAGAGAAAAATATTAAATATATTATAATACGGATCTCAAAATAAAGATAAAATTCAAGCGAATATATTTCTTAGTTTTTAAAATTATATTATGAAAAATACTAACAATATTTGATGTATGTCTTATGATATTATATATTAATTTATTAATGTTAGATATTTAAACTCTTTACATTCTATTTGTATTCACAATTGATCAAGTAACATATTGTGAAAAAACTTCAAAATCAAATACAACTGGTCCAATATGAACCTAACAAATAATATTTTGACACGTCATCAGTGTAAGGTGATGTGACCTTCTAAAATTGCTTAAAACTATGTGTAAAATAAGGGACACATAAATATCTACAAATAAAACATAATCACACAAAATCAAAGGTTAATCTATGGTTCATATGTTGTCACATATCATAATCTAATGGTTGAAATAATTGTGATGATGTGACATGCGTTGTGATGAGGTGGCATGAGGAGATTGCATAAAGATGGGTCTAAAATAAGGAGGTTGGTAAATTCTTTATGCATAAATAGAAATCCACAACATGCACAATTTTTAATTACAAAACATAACTTTCTTGAAAAAGGGTGAAGAAAAAACACATAATAAAAAGGTTTGAAGAAACTCAATATATACAAATATGTAAACAAAACAATATATATAACATATATTGAAAATTAAAAACTTTTCTACAAAAAGGATATAATGAGGATTTAAATTAAAAAAAACTTGAAAATGTCATAGATAAATAATTGGCTCCAAACCAACAAGAGATTATCAACACAAAAAATATTAACATTACGTAGCTGTTATTTAATCTTAAATATATTCCAAAGCTTGCAAATCTCACAAGGTTTTATTTAATTATTCACATGAGCCAATCCATAATTGGATTCCTTCAATTGATTTTGAGAATGGTCCCTCCATTATCTACTCTTATGTTCTCTTTCAATATTTACAAATGAATTTTTTTTTATAATAAATGGAGAAGGCTCATATGTCCTCCATTCATTGATGTCAATGGGGATCGAACCCACAACCTCTCACAACACATGGGTTTTTGTGCTTCACACTCAACCAACTAGGCTATGGGCCCATTGACAAACGAAATTACGTTGACTTAGATTCTATATATAGAGTGATAAGAGGAAAATAAAGCACCTTTTTGATATCTAATTTGGGGATTTTAGCCCTTTTTGAATCACAATTTTATATATATAATTGTTCATATTTAAGATTGCAAGAATATTTCTTCATTAAGTGTGTTTTATTGATAATTTCAGGTTTTTTTGGCGAAAGTTTTCGACATTCCAACAGTGTAGTTGTCTTCCTCTCCTCGCGCCGATAAAATCGATATATTATACTGCCCATTTCGGTACACGTATGAAGAAGGAGGCAAGTAATCTACCACACTAAAGTCTACACCAAATTCTATACGAAAACCACTCACACTTTAACCACCATTCAGCCCACCTTCCTCACCTACAATTACCAAACTACCCTCAATCCTCTCAACCATCTCTTGACCAATGAGAAGGCTCCAAATGCACTATAAATAGACCCCAAAGGCCCTTGGGCAGGATTTGCTTCTTCTTCCCTCCCCTTTCTTCTCTCTCTTCCAAGCACAATCAAGAACCTTCAAGATACTTCAAGATCAATCAAGAAAAATCTCTCGAGGACTAGTCGAGACAAGGGAGCTCATCCCTTCGACGAATCCTTCTCATCCTTCGAAGATCGGGCCGTGACAAGGAGCTATTCCCTACGGTGGATTTGAGAAGAAGTGCCGTGACTCGATCCGCGTTTCTTCGAGGTGATTGCGATCCGTGACTCGGAGCTTCCTCCTTTCGGTACAATCGTTCACTCTCGAGACAAAGAGCTAGGATCTTTCGGTGCGAGGCAAAGAGACAAGGAGCTTCACTTCGAGGCTTTCTCAATTAGGTGTACTCCTTTTCAATTACTTGATTACTTGTTGTTTGATTGGATTTTGTTGTGTGAAGAATGAATCTTTGTTTGAATCCTTGCTTATGATTGTTTACTTGCTGTTTGTGATCTAAATCTTGTTCTTTTTAGATCAATTTCAACTTGCAATTTGTTCCCCATCAATTCCAAACTTAATCGTAAATCAGACCAAAATTGATAAATATTAGGTCTGATCGTTTAACCTAATTTAGTATATTCTAGATCAGAAAAGTTAAAATTGTTTTTTTTCATTGCATAGATCTTAATTTCTAGTTTCGGGAACTTTTTGAATCATTGAATTCCATGAAATATTCGAATTGATATGAGTCTTTGAAAATTGTAACTTAAATTGAAAACCTGCTGTTTCCAGGGACAGTTTTTCAGAGACCTGATTGTAATTCGTTAATAACTTTTTATTCCGTTGTCCAAATTGTTTGAAATTTTAGGATAAATTTGATAATATTCAGACCTCTCTGTAGACTAATTTTCATTAATTTTGGAAACTTCGAAATAATTATTTTAAAGATCTGAATTTTATTCATTATTTGACGCATATACTCCTCGTGGAACGAATCTATTATTTTCTGCTATACAACCATATAATTCACTTGTTTGATATTACGGGACTTTAAAACAACGATACGCGTTTTAGACGTGCAAAAAGATCGTTATCAAAATGGCGCCGCTGCCGGGGACTAATGTTTAAGTCAAATTTTGAATCAAACTTGCAATTTTGAGTGATATTTCTATTAGATTTGATACATTTGGATTTGATATTTCACTAATTTCGAAAATTTTCTATTCTTGCAAGGTACACGGAGTAGAGCAAGATGGATCATCAAGAAAGACCAAGAACGTTTGGAGAATTGCTAACTCAAGAAAGAACTCCAAGAAGATATCCAAAACACATGATGCTTAAAGAAATGATCAATCAAGATATCGACGAATGGGAAGAAAGAAAAGAAGAACGAAGGCTCGGTTTGCTCTCATGTTACACCTCAAATCAATACGATGAATCACACACCGAGACCCTTTATCAAAATCCCATCTACGAAGCTCGCGAATACGAAAACGAATCCCCATGGGGTTATGAGACACAATCCTATGCCGAAACCGCTAACAACTACTCAAACCCCATGTACTCAAACCCCATATACGAACCTTCTCAAAACGAACTCGAATCTCAACATGAATTTGAATGCCATGACCCACCATTTCAATCCCAAATCGAAGATCCAAATCAAGAAATGAAGCAAATGATGGAAAGAATGATGTCAATGATGCAATCAATGAACGAAAAAATCGATAAAAACGAGAAAAACATGGATTCAATGAAACATGAAATCAAACAAGAGATAAGTGATATCTCGCATGAGATTAAAACCACCTCTCGACGACTCGGAAATATTCAATCCACGCTCAATGATCTAGATCAAAGAGTGACTTGTCTCGAGTTAGAATATTCAAACGAGGGGATCGTTGAGATTGAAGGCGACAAGAGTTCAAGTATGGGGGGATTCGATAAAAATGTTGGAACAAGAACGACAATTGAAGAAGAAAAGGTGTCAATGGATTCAACTCTCCAAAAGACGGTTCAACTCACTCCAATCGATGAAAACAAGCAATTATCAACCGAGCAAGAAGAGAAAACTCAAATTCTCCAAGGTGAAAACATTCCTTTTATCATCAATTCTAAAATAATTAAGAACTATGATACTTCTAATGAAAGGAATGATCTTCTAATTATAGATATATCAAGAAGGAAGAATAAATTCGATGTACTCACACCTCTTACAACGCCTCTCCAACAAAGGCCTTTAGAAGAAACGCTTGGAAAAATCCAAGATGAAATAAAGAAACTCTTCACGCCAAGTTTAACTTACGCTAAACGAAAAATACACATGGCAATTTCTCAAGTCTCCAATCTCTTAATGAGACTGCTCAAAGGCGGTCGTAAAGCCGCTAAAAGCATAAGCGCCTCATATAATCTCGAAATAGGCTAACTTTGGGTGTCTAGCCCAAAGACGTAAAAGAAAGGGCGCTAGTTGGGAGGCAACCCACGCACCAAAAAAAATTCAGGTTTTATCTATCCATCTTTTTTCTATTTTAGTCGACATTTTTTTTCGTATCTTTTCGCTTGAGGACAAGCTTGGAAATAAGTGTGGGGGGGATAATATTTGGATTTCCTTTGTATATATTCGCTTTTATTTTGCTTTTATGCTTTTATTTTGCTTTTATGAAAATTGAAAATTTTAAAAAATTTAAAAATTAAAAAATTCTACCACCATTGTATATATCATATTTTAAATCAATTTTTCGTGATCATCCTCGTTTTTTTAAGCACTTAAATACTTGTTATAAAACGGTTTTTCTCCACGATCAAGTCTAAACAATCACACATCTTCTTAAAAAGAATTTTCACCATCCACTTAAAGAATATTCTTTTTCTCAAATGAATATTAAAGAAAACAATAAACGGTCTTTTATGAGACAAATTTGGGATTCAATCCCGTCTATAATAAGATTTGCTTAAAGAAGTATTTATTTTAAATGATTTTTATTATGATTTATGTGGCACACCATTTTTTGAATAAGAACCCATTCTTAATTTAGAAATTCTAAAAAGTTTTATTCAACCATTTTTGGTAGTTTTTGCATTAGTTTAAAAATTTGACAACTTACACTTAAGGATCCTAACCGTTCATGGCGACTTATGTTCCAACCAAACGGAATTTTATTGCGCTCGCGATTTTTTCAACAAGAATTCGCAATGGAGTAAGCCGGGCATGAGCGAACCGTACTCGTGATCGGTTCGAAACATTGTGAATTAATATTTTATATAAAACTATTTCAATGAAAAAAAAAAAAAAAAAAAAAAAAAAAAAGAAAAAAAAAAAAGAAAAGAAAAAGAAAATAGAAAAAAGCAAAAGAAAAAAAGAAAAGAAAAAAGAAAAAGAAAAAGAAAATATAAAATAATATTTTTGAGCAAAATTTAAGGAAATTTGGTTGATTTAAGGAGGACCCAAGTACTTACGTACCGAGCGGTTATAAAAGTGAATTACTTACATTTAAGGTCAACTTTTGCAAAAATGAAAAAATTGGTTCTATTAATACTTTTAAAAGATTTTTCCTCTTTAATTATGTGGTGTTACGTTCATTATGTGGTGTTTAACTATCTTTTTCGAGTGAAAATCATTTCTTAATAAATATCTTAAAAATTGGCAAAATCCTCATTATAGAAGTTTGATATTTTGTTCCTCTTGAAATAACATATGATTAAGAGAGTATAAATATTTATTGTGAAATTCAAATTTATGAGATAGTGTGATTACAATTTCAACAAAACCTAACTTGTATTTTTTGTGCTTAAAATATATTTTATTACGTTTTATTTTGTCGAGGACGACAAAAGCTAAGTGTGGGGGTATTTGATAAGAGGAAAATAAAGCACATTTTTGATATCTAATTTGGGGATTTTAGCCCTTTTTGAATGACAACTTTATATATATAATTGTTCATATTTAAGATTGCAAGAATATTTCTTCGCTAAGTGTGTTTTATTGATAATTTCAGGTTTTTTTGGCGAAAGTTTTCGACATTCCAACAGTGTAGTTGTCTTCCTCTCCTCGCGCCGATAAAATCGATATATTATACTGCCCATTTCGGTACACGTATGAAGAAGGAGGCAAGTAATCTACCACACTAAAGTCTACACCAAATTCTATACGAAAACCACTCACACTTTAACCACCATTCAGCCCACCTTCCTCACCTACAATTACCAAACTACCCTCAATCCTCTCAACCATCTCTTGACCAATGAGAAGGCTCCAAATGCACTATAAATAGACCCCAAAGACCCTTGGGCAGGATTTGCTTCTTCTTCCCTCCCCTTTCTTCTCTCTCTTCCAAGCACAATCAAGAACCTTCAAGATACTTCAAGATCAATCAAGAAAAATCTCTCGAGGACTAGTCGAGACAAGGGAGCTCATCCCTTCGACGAATCCTTCTCATCCTTCGAAGATCGGGCCGTGACAAGGAGCTATTCCCTACGGTGGATTTGAGAAGAAGTGCCGTGACTCGATCCGCGTTTCTTCGAGGTGATTGTGATCCGTGACTCGGAGCTTCCTCCTTTCGGTACAATCGTTCACTCTCGAGACAAGGAGCTAGGATCTTTCGGTGCGAGGCAAGGAGACAAGGAGCTTCACTTCGAGGCTTTCTCAATTAGGTGTACTCCTTTTCAATTACTTGATTACTTGTTGTTTGATTGGATTTTGTTGTGTGAAGAATGAATCTTTGTTTGAATCCTTGCTTATGATTGTTTACTTGCTGTTTGTGATCTAAATCTTGTTCTTTTTAGATCAATTTCAACTTGCAATTTGTTCCCCATCAATTCCAAACTTAATCGTAAATCAGACCAAAATTGATAAATATTAGGTCTGATCGTTTAACCTAATTTAGTATATTCTAGATCAGAAAAGTTAAAATTGTTTTTTTTCATTGCATAGATCTTAATTTCTAGTTTCGGGAACTTTTTGAATCATTGAATTCCATGAAATATTCGAATTGATATGAGTCTTTGAAAATTGTAACTTAAATTGAAAACCTGCTGTTTCCAGGGACAGTTTTTCAGAGACCTGATTGTAATTCGTTAATAACTTTTTATTCCGTTGTCCAAATTGTTTGAAATTTTAGGATAAATTTGATAATATTCAGACCTCTCTGTAGACTAATTTTCATTAATTTTGGAAACTTCGAAATAATTATTTTAAAGATCTGAATTTTATTCATTATTTGACGCATATACTCCTCGTGGAACGAATCTATTATTTTCTGCTATACAACCATATAATTCACTTGTTTGATATTACGGGACTTTAAAACAACGATACGCATTTTAGACGTGCAAAAAGATCGTTATCATAGAGTATCTTATAATTTGCAAAATTTGCAAATGGAATTAATAAACTAGTCTTTAATCTAAGTGACCCTCTATTAACATCGAGTCCTGAACAGATGTTTGATTTTCATCTCATTTTTTTCTCCAATTCCTCTTTCCAACAATAGCAAGTTACTTTTATAATCGATTGATTCAACTCTACACGCCTCTTTCAATATTAGTAGGATTAACATTTCTATTTTGGCAATTTTAATTCTCACTAAATATTGCAGAAAAAGCTTGATATTGAACTGATAAATAATGTAACTATATAAAACTAAAGTTTGATATTTAAATTTAATTTTAAAGTTATGTATAAAGTTAAATAAATTCCTCTAATTTCATGTGCCCACGTCACCATACATTTCTCATCCGTTGGATCAGAAATAAAGGGTCCAATCTTATTTAAACTTATATGGACTCGGTTCAAGTTATATTTTATGTATAATTCTTTTATGTAAAATTCTAAGAAAAATCTTGCTTCCGTAGAAGGTCACATCATCAAGTTAATATAGACCATTAGATCGATCAAAAGGTCTAAATTAGTTGATTATTCATTTGAACATGGTCCATATAAACCAACTAAAATAAAAGTTACATGATTTTTGGTCCATTGCGGACCAAGTTCATTCATATTTTTTGTTTCAATTAAAGAAAAATTTAAAAAAAAACACTACTTTTTTTTTTAATATTGTAAAACCCCCCTGAATTTACATACGTAGTACTTAAAATAACGTGTTTTTAGATCATTTGTATTGTATTTTTTACTACATAACTTTTCACCAAATTTTACAAATACTAAGAAAGTTTGTTTTTCGATTCAAAACAATATTTTAACTCTTTGAGGAGTTCAAATAACGTGTTTTTAGATCATTTGTATCGTATCTTTAACGACATAACTTTTCACCAAATTTTACAAACACTAAGAAAGTTTTTTTTTCGATTTAAAACAATCTTTTAACAGTTTGAGGAGTTCAAATAACGTGTTTTGAGATCATTTGTATCGTATCTTTTACTACATAACTTTTCACCAAATTTTACAAACACTAAGAAAGTTTGTTTTTCGATTGAAAACAATCTTATGACGCTTTGAGTAGTTCAAATAACGTGTTTTTAGATCATTTGTATCGTATTTTCACTACATAACTTTTCACCAAGATTTACAAACACTAAGAAAGTTTGTTGTTCGATTCAAAACAATCTTTAGACGCTTTGAGGAGTTCAAATAACGTGTTTTTAGATCATTTATATCGTATCTTTCACTACATAAGTTTTCACCAAATTTTACAAACACTAAAAAAGTTTGTTTTTCGATTGAAAACAATCTTATAAAGCTTTGAGGAGTTCAAATAACTTGTTTTTAGATCATTTGCATCGTATCTTTTACTACATAATTTTTCTCCAAATTTTACAAACGCTAAGAAAGTTTGTTTTTCGATTCAAAACAATCTTTTAACGCTTTGAGGAGTTCAAATAACGTGTTTTAGATTATTTGTATGGTCTCTTTTAGTACATAACTTTGCACCAAATTTTACAAACACTAAGAAAGTTTATTTTTTGATTCAAAACAATCTTTTGACGCTTTGAAGAGTTCAAATAACGTGTTTTTAGATCATTTGTATCGTATCTTTTACTACATAACTTTTCACCAAATTTTACAAACACTAAGAAAGTTTGTTTTTCGATTCAAAACAATATTTTAACTCTTTGAGGAGTTCAAATAACGTGTTTTTAGATCATTTGTATCGTATCTTTTACTACATAATTTTTCACCAAATTTTACAAACACTAAGAAAGTTTGTTTTTCGATTCAAAACAATCTTTTAACGCTTTGAGAAGTTCAAATAACGTGCTTTTAGATCATTTGCATAGTATCTTTTGAAACATAACTTTTCACCAAATTTTACAAACAATAAGAAAGTTTGTTTTTCGATTGAAAACAATCTTTTAATGCTTTGAGGAGTTCAAATAACGTGTTTCTAGATCATTTGTATCGTATCTTTCACTACATAACTTTTCACCAAATTTTATAAACACTAAGAAAGTTTGTTTTTCGATTCGAAACAATATTTTAATGCTTTGAGTAGTTCAAATAACGTGTTTTTAGATCATTTGTCGTAGCTCCGGTTTTGCCTTCATTCGAATCTCTCGGTCCGTGCATGATCAACCGGGGGCTCTCCTCTCCTCTTCGATTAATCTCCAGACAAGCAGGAGACCTCCAGTGTAAGGGCCACCAAAACATCCTCCTCTCTATCCTTCCACGTACTGCACATCTCCAGTACCGGAAGTAACAGGAGAAGGAGAATTCTTCTGATTGGTCGATGAGAGCCCTCGCCGGTACGGAAGAAGAATCTGAAGGAGAATTTCACGAAGCGTTCGATGAATTGGATGAATTGTGCGAGGGCGTGAAAAAGATGGGTGTGTTCGAAGGGAAGCACGTGAGGTTCGTGTACAACAGCGATGACGAAATCGAAGGAGATGTGGGGTGCATCGAGAAGCATACCGGGCCGGAGAGCGGCGTGATTGTGCCTGAAGGGAAGCATTTGAAGTTTCATGAAGATGAAGAGGAAGATTGAGATTGTGTGATTTGATTTGGGTTTTTTTTTTGTTGGGTAAATTTGGTTTGGTGAACTGAATTTAACAAATTTTGTGCAATTATTTGGTTGCATGTCAAAGTTAAATAGTGAACATGGTTCGAATTTGTTCTTTGAATTCAAATATGATTGATTCATTGGATTTTAGATTTTGGTTTGTGGTTTGAATTGAAGTTTGTGGATTCTATTTGTGAGTTTATTTCATGCATATTATGATTCTACTTGATTTTAGATTGTTTGAAGTTTGTTGATTTTTTGTCTATGGATTTATATTGTGATTGAAATTGACTAATCTGCTAAAATTTATGTTGAATGAAATATTGTCATTCATAAGGATTCAAATATGATGGGTCGTGCATAATTCGAGTTACTATTTTAAATTGTTTGAAGTTTGTTTGTCATCCAATACCTGAATATGTGTGATTTAAATTGACCAATCTGCATAAAATAGAGATATGGATACAGGTAAAAAAAAAAATTAATTAAAACAAAGAAAATGATTGAAAACAAAAGATAGCAGGAAATTTACTATTGAGAAGAAGATTCAAATAGAGAAAAATCATTAATTTTAGTGATGACAATATTTCCATAAAAATATCAAATTTTGTATTATTTTATTTTAGTATATAAGCTGTAATACATTATGGATATTAGGCAGCATATTGTTTCTATATAGCAAATATTTTATAACCGATATAATTTGAAAATAAGAAGAAGAAAAAAAAGAGTTTGTTCTAAAAAATAGCTTGAAATATATTATCCTAAAATAATATATTATGGCTTTCAAAATATTTTAATCTTAACATTATCAAGTATTATTAAACCAATAATTAGAAATATTAATATTTCAAATAAACTGGATTATATTCATTATTCTTATATAATAAAACCAAAATAAATGTACAAGTCGAACCAATTAAAAAAATCAACTTAATTGATTAGCTAAAACAAAAACATGTAGGGAGGATGTACAATTGATCGGAAGAACTTGAATTTCTTTAGATTTGATGTTAAAAAATCTTTGAAATTGTATCCAAATCTTGAATCTGCATTTCAAAATGATTTGTTTTCTTAGTTATTCATATTCATACTATTCGTAATTCAAATTCAAAATATCCCGAAATTTTTTTGTCAAATAAAATATGGACGATCGTCATTATAATTCGATGTAAATTTGACTTCTATATACATGAAATAATTTTATTATGATATAAAATCAATCCACCAGTATGGGATTTTTTTATGTTTTCTTGTTAACAATGAAACTTATTGTACGAGAAATTTTTCATTTTGTTATCTCCAATATCTCGATACAAGAATTTTTTTTTTTAGTTTACTATTTTTTTATCATCAATGATTGCTATCTACTGGATTAAGCTGACCGTAATTAAATATTTATTAGATGCCTATAAAGTATAAAAACACAATAAATATCATAGTAAGAGAACGATAGAAACGAATATAACTATGAGTAAAAAAAATATTAATTTTTTTTTTGTCCAAACCCAATAATATTACTATCTATTTGACTTGAGTAGTAATGCCTTCTTTTTGGGAATTGGAAATTGGTACTAATTTTATGAAAAATTGTAAAAAAAAAATTGAAGAAAAAAATTGAAATGCTTGTGGTAATTAAAAGTATGTTATTTTTTAGAAAACACTTACTATGTACGGAAAAATTGAACTCATTGATGAATGATTTTCTCCAATGTTTCGTGAAAAACAACAAAGAAAATAAATAAATCTTAACCATTATGATGAGTCATCAGATTCCCTGTATAGTTTAACTACTCCAAGGATTTAGTTCACATAAACAGTAATATAAGTTATCACTTTACAAAAATAACATGACATCTTATCACATTTATTAAATTTTCTTAAATTATTCTCTTGTGAAGAATTCATTAAAGCCGTAAATTGCATGAATAAAGAATTGATTATAGTTTGAACCATCCCAAAACCGAGCGCAATAAGCCTATAATATTTTAGGCCTTTAATGGATCTAAATATCCATTACCCATTATCCGAGAAGACATTTTTCATTTTTCTTTCCGTCTCGCTCTCGCTTTCTTTCCGTCTGGTATCATGTGCCTATTTTCAGCATTCAGAAAATGAAAAATTGGGGTTTTATTTCTAAATTAGAGCTTGTTAATGTTCTAAAAACAATTACCTATGCAACCTGATATATATTTGATCACGAGTTGTCAATTTTTTTTTTTTCAGTTTCAAATCCCTTTGATATGTGTGTTCAAGGCAAAAATCAGTGAAGAGTTTGGAATTTCAATTTCATGTCAACGAGACCAAAGAAGAGCAAGCAGTCCCGAATTTAATTTCTATGGGGGTGAATGAAGTAATTATATTGTTATTTCATTTTCAATAACTATTTTATCATATTCGGGACTAATTACTAAATTACTCTTTAAAAATAAAAAATAAAATTTGGTATACACCAACTTAATCCTAAATATAAATAGAGCCATATAAATCATGCATAAAATTCATTGTTCATATTTCCTCTTCAAAATATTTTCATTTTCATTTCATTAGCTTATTTCTCATCTTTTCTAGGGGCACATTGGAATTGGAATTTATTGTAGGTTGTTTAATTTGTAAGTATTTTGATGTTTTTCCCTTTTATTTTGAGGTTAACGTTAAATTTTTTTTGTTGATTGTATATACTAGTGAGCTATATTTGCGTTTCTTGGTGGATTTGGCAAATTTTCCAAAAACTTGTAAAAATGTATGCCCTCCTCTCAACATTATGGATACACATTTTTTTTTATTTCCCCAAATTTTGGATAACAGGGTAAACATTTTTTTCCATTCGTTTGTATATAATGGAACTAAGCCTGTGAATCGACTTGGAGTATTTGAATAATGATTTACTCCAATATTTTGTGAAAAATAATTAACAAATTAAAATCATAGTGGTTACGACGAGTCATTGGAGTCTTTGTATTATATCACCCTGTCACATTTATTTAGTTATGCCTATTTTACTTTCGCAATATTGGCATATGGATATGATGGAAGAAACGTTGTTTTCATGTGAAAATTAGTTGAATCCCTAAGTTTGCATGAAAAAATAATTAATCATATTTGGGGCATCATTCGGCCCAAAACCGAATGCTTGGGCCTTTAATGGATCCCTAAGTTTCCACGAAAAAAAGATATTTTTTTCTCCTCTAATATGATTTGATGTACAAAAATATTCTAATTTGATTAGATTTGAGGGCTAAAATTTGATTAGATTTAAGTAAATATTTAACTTGTATAGAGTTGGCCTTAGAGAGCAAGAAAGAGATTAATACAAAGACGATAAAAGTAGACGAGAGGCATATTTCAGCATATAATTAGAGATATCTATTTTTTCATATAAAAAAGAAAAATTATAGTTCTTCCATTTAATGTTTGTCAATCTGTCAATGCGTTGAAAATAAATAAATAAATAAATACATTAAATATGAAGTTATTTTAAATAATAATAATACGTGACAAATTATACTAATTAAGTGGTAATTAGTGGATAGGCCATCGCTTGTTTTCTTACATGGCAATATTCTCAAGGATATAATCTAACATGGACCTGTTAATGAGATTTGAATCTTTGATCTTTGATATTTTGTGATAAACACTTTACCACTCGACCAAGGGACCATTGGTTATAAATGATAATATTTTTATTATTGAAGTTGTTTCTTTTATTTATTTATGTTTTGTTATTTCTGCACGCACGCGCACACACACATTAATCACGTTTAGAATTATATCTATGGTATAATTAGTTCCAATCCTCCCTGCCTTTAGGTTTGCATAATTTGTCTCATCTTGCTAAACTGTACTCCGAGTCCTTTTTTACTTTCGACACAATTTTTTATTTATTTTATCAATCGTTTAAAACGCACATTTAGGGAATTTAATAAAAAAAATAGTAAACTAAATATTGATCGAAAATAATGAATTGGTACGGGTGCATAATCATAACTTAGCAAGACCATAACTTTCTGTACTTTTTGACATGGTTGCAAATTATGTCATAAATGAAGTTTTTGACCCTTTAGGCTAACCAAATGATATTTATGGGCTATGAATTCCAGGCCTGCAAATGTTTCGGCTGATTCTGTTGGGACAAAACGCGAGATCTGAAATTCTGAATCACTCTAAATCCAAACTTTCACAACCTTGTTTTGAATTTTCACCAAATTCATGGTTTTCCGGATTCAGAACTCCCAAGACTGAACTAGTATCGACCCCGTCCTCCGACCGCCTCTCCGCCGGCGTCCAAGCAAAGAACGAAGCCAGCTCGAAGCTTTCCTCTTTGCTCTTAGATAGGATTCATCGACGACTTCGTAGCAAGTAGATTTCACTTCTTCTCTCTCATCTCTCGTCTTAATTTCCCTTGTTGCAGTATTATGATATTTTCGTTTTCAATTCTAGGTCTGGAGCGCTTGCCTAGAGCGCTGGAACGAAATTATGCCGTTATGCGGGATCTCGACAAAGGTTTATGATGTAAGCAACTACGCCCTTCAATTATCTACTAAAATTCAGCAACTCATTTCATTATGTAGATGTATTGACAAATTTCTTTCATTTGTATACACAAAGCCATTCAGGAACAGAACGAGCAAAGATGCGAGAAAGAATTGGAAGAATTCAGGCTCGGCGTTGAATCCGGAAGGATTGCTCTCGTATCGGATCCGTCAAAAATCAAGTTTTCTGACGAGACTGTCGAGGAACAGACTCATTCTCTGAGAATTGCTGATGAAAAGGTCGCTTTGGCCACTCTGGCTTACGATATGGTACATGAAGAATTGCTGATCGAATTATCGTAAAAATCTCCTAACGAGTTTGAATTATCACCGGTTTAGGTGGATGGTCATATCCAACAGCTCGATCAATACATGAGGAGGGTTGAAGAGATCAGGAACTCTCTCTCTCTCTCTCTCTCTCCCTCCCTCCCTCCCTCCCTCCCTCCCTCCCCCCCTCCCCCTCCCCCTCCCCCTCCCCCTCCCCCTCCCTCTCCCTCTCCCTCCTCTCCCTCTCCCTCTCCCTCTCCCTCCCTCCCTCCCTCCCTCTCCCTCCCTCTCTCAATAATTTCTACAAAGACCCTTCATTTTCTCATTGGTGTGTTTTTGACAGAAAAAGAACTAAAAGAGCTCGTTGCGGCTCAACCTTCTAATTCTGGTCCTGCAAATCCTAATTTGGCTCAAAAACCTGTAAAATCTGGTGGTAGAGGCAGTAGAAAAAAGTATTAACCTTTCGGCCCCATTACGTTATTTTTCTTAATTTCGCTTTTACTAATTGATTATTGTGGCATGTCAGGACGAAATTGGCTGTAGAACCAGCGGTACCGCCAATTGATTTGGAATTGCCCGTGGATCCGAATGAGCCAACGTATTGTATTTGCGAGCAAGTTAGCTATGGCGAGATGGTTGCGTGTGATAACCCTAATGTATGCAAAACTGTACTTCATACTTTCCTTCTTATCTTAGAAAATTTACAATAATATAGGGGCTTCTTTACAACATATTTGTATCCGTTTATTATCAGTGCAAGATAGAATGGCTCCATTTCGGATGTGTTCGGCTAAAGGAACAGCCTAAAGGAAAGTGGTACTGTAATACGTGCGCGACATTGCTCAAACGCAAGAAAGACAGCTCGAAATGAACCTCGTAGATCATCCAAGTAAGAAAGCACTTATTCTTTCTTTCTTTCTTTTTTTTGCTGAGTTGCCGAATTATGATCTAGGTTTTGTCAGTCATTTTAATTAATTTATTTTTTGGGAAATTTTTAACTTTTTGATGAAAAAATGTACAGTTGCTTGTCAGTATAATTTCATCAGTTCGAGGCGCGTGTTTTTAACAGAACTCTTTGACCCATCCATCGAGTTCGGGCTAATCAAATCATATTAAAAGTTTTTCATATATTATTTTTCGTTATTATGAAATAGTTGTGACTAGTTATGATTTTTTGTGTCCTGTATACACTACAAATTAATCAAAAAAGTTATGTTGAGTTAGAAAATGTTCGAGGACTACTTGTCGTTGGTAAATTTTTGCCAGCTCGCCCACCATCAACGAGGCATGTGATGTTTTCTCTACGGTGTTATGTGTAATTTTCTTAAAAAAATGTATTCAATAGTTATATGATATTTGAGTAAGGAAAATGATATTTAAATAAATAATTAATAAAAATATAATGATCACGAGTAAAAATATATTCAAAATATATATATTATTTTATTTGAAATAATTTAGATGAGATATACCCATATAGGTATGCTTGCAAAAAGAAATTATGTCATTAAAAAATGTATATCATACATTTAAAAAATGTATATCAATTCAAGTAGTTAAAAAAAGTACACCACGTTTTAAAAGATATTTTAGACATCTAAAAAGTATATTACATATATCTAAAATATATATTTCACAGATCTAAAAATTATATTTCAGAAGATATATTAAATATATATTGTACTTAAAAGAATGTATATCATAAAGTATAAATATTACAGTAAAAGTATATATGTTTCTTTGTTAGATGTTAAGTTTATATGTTTCTTTGTTAGAGGCCTAAGCATCTGCTAAACTAATGTTTGCTTTTTTTTATACAGCAAAGGACAAAAAAACATTAAAACATACCCGTGCAAATATCATATCTATAAAAAAGCAAAAATATATCTAAAAGTAAACAATCAAGTTTGGCAAAAACTCTAATTGGCCTTAAAATAATCTTAAAATAACCATTTAGATAACAATGTTTTCCTGATTTTATTCACATGATCCGTATTATGGTCTATCAATTAAAATTCAGGGTAATTATTTATGTACCGATTTACGAAAAAGAAATATGAATCAACACAAAACTCTCATGATCTCTCCTAACACAAACATGAATCATCATACTACTATTATCATGGAAAGCGAATCTTATTTTTAATATTATTTATTATTATTATTGTTATTATTATTATTTATTATTATTATTGTTATTATTGTTATTATTATTATTGGTACTAAATAATAATACTAATAATAATAAATATTATTAGTATACAATAATAATTATTTTTATTAAATAATAATAATAATTATTATTATATTATTATTATTATTATTATAGGAAGAATAAGATAATAATAACAACAACAACAACAACAACAACAACAACAACAACTATTAATAGCCTTATTATAATTACAATAATATAATAATAAAAATAATAATAATATGATAATAATAATAATAATAATAATAATATATTTTTCTTAGAGATGATTTTTGAATTTATGTTAGTTTGTGAGGTTGATATAAATAAGCATTCAATATAATTTTATTTTTAATATTGGACCGCTAATTTATATTTATATGCATATTGTAGTATTATAAAAATAATAATTTTGAAAATCCGCTGCGATGTTGAAGCGGCGCTATATCGCCCGAGAACGATAACCGCTAAATTAAACGTCAAAGTGCTACGTGCCGCTACACGCTATTTAAAATATTGTTTTAAAAGCAATATTAATCATGATTTGGTTAGAAAAAGAAATTATATGTTGATGTCTACATTTAAATATTGGAGGAACCAATTACATGTAAGTTCATATGTGTAACGTGTTTATTTGTTTTTATATATCATATTTTCATTAGAAACTAAATTTGAACGTTTCATATTAGCTGTCTTTATTTTTGTTTTGTAAATACTAAATAATATTTAAACTTAAGAACTATTATCGTTAATGCAGCAAGCTAAATATGGATTACCAGTGTATAATTTTATAAGGTCTATTGGATTTCATTAATAATCATCGGAGGACTCCATTACTTACATGAACTAGAAAGAATTTTCAATTTTGTGAACGTAATAAAGGTGTATGCATGAGTTGAATTAATAAAATTCGTCAATTTAATTAAAAATAATTATTTGCAGAATTATGATCATAATCTATTCATGCGAATTTCATTTTCAAATTAAATTATATTCAAGATTATTTCAATTATTAATTATAAATTATTATTTGAAAAAATAACTAAAATTATTAATTTGAAAAAATTGCAAGTTATGTGGAATAATTAATAAATTTCTACTTAAATCAATATTGGCTCTTTTTTATATTCATAATTTTGGTGACTCGACACACAGTTCGCCGCAAAGAAACCCCCACAAATGAACAAACAAATTCTGCCAAATTAAATATACTAACTTAAAGAAACCGTCTTTTCTTTCTTTCTTTCTATCCCCGCCTTTATCGACCTTCAACAGCGAAGAACAACGGTGGCAGAAGCAGAACCACACCTTAATTCTTCGAACCCACTATTTTTTAGGTCAATTACTCGAAACCCAACTCTGTCTCTAACCCTGGTTGTCGAAGGGAGCAGTCTGTAAGTCGCTTTCTACTGTGAAGGTGGTGGATTTCGTTCAGCAAGCAAGTATATTTACCAAATTGAATTTTTTATGGGTGGTTTCTAGTGTAATTAGGACTTAATTGAGAAGTTAGGAGGTTAATTTGTGAGAAGAAGGAGTATGGACGGTTGCAATTGGTTTTGTTGTGATGGAATTTCTGATTCTGATTTCGATTTCAAAGAGCCGGAGCCGTTCTCTTTACCCGTGCCGATTCCTCAATGGCCCCAAGGTGATTTATTTCGTTTCTTGTTTTTCTTTTAATTGATCGAATAATCATAGTTCTGTTGCGCTTAATTTCCCTGATGAAATTTCGCATGATAGAATTCAGTTCAATCACACTTTTAGCAGCTAATTCTTAATTATGATGTGCCTTACAATCATTCATAGGTGGAGGATTTTCCACGGGGAAAATACAGATAGGAAAGCTAGAACTTGCCATGATTACCCAATTCGAGTCTATATGGAGTTGCTATTCATCCAAAGAAGAATCGAAAGGGGCAACTTTTTACAAACCAAAAGAAATACCTAATGGCTTTCATTGTCTAGGTCACTATTGCCAATCGAACAACAAGCCCTTACAAGGCTTTCTTCTTGCGGCACGAGAAATTTCTGGAAATACCGAAAAATCTCAGCCTGCTCTTAAAAAACCTTTAGATTTCACTCTCATTTGGACCTCATTTAGTTTCAATGGAGATGATAATGCTGAACAATGTGGGTATTTTTGGCTACCATTATCTCCAAATGGATATAAATCTCTAGGGTTTATAGTCACTAATGGGCCCACAAAACCTTCTGTAGACTCGGTGCGGTGCGTCCGTTCTGATTTAACAGATACATGTGAGACTCATGATTTGATTATAGATATGGAGTCTATTTATCCAGATTTTTCTTGCCAATTTTGGAAAGTTAGGCCTTGCAATAGAGGAATGTGGGGAAAAGGCATCTCAATTGGAACATTTTTAATTGATCTATTAACGAATGAAGAGTCGAGCATTTCTTGCTTGAAAAACCTCAAATCCTCCTTCGAATCAATGCCTAATTTAGAACAAATCAATGCAGTTATTGACCACTACGGCCCTACTATTTATTTCCATCCAAAAGAAATCTATTTACCATCTTCAGTTACTTGGTTTTTCACCAACGGAGCTACTTTATACAAACAAGGTGTCAAAATCGGAGAGGAGATACTCTCAGATGGCTCGAATCTTCCTTCTGGCGGAGACAATGACGGTGAATATTGGATAGATATACCAGAAGATACACAAAAAGGAAATTTAGAAAGTGCAGAGCTTTATGTTCATATAAAACCGGCTTTAGGAGGGACTTGTACCGATATAGCAATGTGGGTTTTTTGTCCCTTTAACGGTCCTGCGACTATAAAAATCGGCGGTGTTAATATCTCGCTTTCTAAGATAGGGAGACACGTGGGTGATTGGGAGCATTTTACTCTTAGGGTTAGTAATTTTCACGGAGAGTTACGGAGCGTGTATTTCTCTCAACATAGTGGAGGCGAGTGGGTCAATGCATGCGAGTTAGAATTTGTTAAGAATAGTAACAAACCAATAGTTTATTCTTCAAAGAGCGGCCATGCGAGTTTCCCTCACGAAGGGAATTATTTACAGGGTTCGGGGAAATTAGGGATTGGTGTGAGAAACGATGCGGCGAAAAGTAATTTTGCTGTGGATTCTAGTGTTAGGTATACAATAGTAGCCGCGGAATATCTTGGAGATGACGTGGCAGAACCGGATTGGCTGCAGTTTATGAGAGAGTGGGGCCCCACGGTGACTTACAACTCGAGATCAGAGTTGGAGAAGATTATGAGGTTTTTGCCACATAATTTGAGGTTCACTGTTGAGAATATATTGGATAGCCTTCCCATTGAGTTGTATCGGGAGGAAGGTCCCACTGGTCCGAAGCAGAAAAATAATTGGGAAGGTGATGAGAGATGCTAATTCACAAAATAATAGTTTTTGTTGCTATTTATTTTAATATTATATTTATGTAATACTATTATTAGAGAGCGCTGTATAAAAGCACTCTTTATTATTAAGATAATACATGGAAGGCAATCACCATCCAATTCAACAAAAAAAACTTTGGATAATATCTTTATTTTTTAGAAGCACAAACAAATAAGTTACATCCATTCTTTTGTCAAATGAACGAAATAGAATCCATTCATTCTTTTGTCAAATATACCCAAAAAAACAATGTTCCATTAATCGCAGCTAAACCAACAAAAAAGGTTTCTCCGGCGTAAATGGGTCTCGCCGAATCGAGAAAGGGTCTCACCCTGAACCGAGAAGGGAGGAAAATATCGCGAAGAAAGAAAAATGTATCCACTTTGCAAGAGAGGGGACTTAATAATTGGCTCAATTGTGCAATTATCCCTTAATTGTCTCGAACGTGTAATTAAATATTCAATTATTGAAATAAGGACTTAATTGGTTCAATTTGTATGAGTATGCGTTGGTTGGACTAGGAAGGACATGAGAGCTCTGAAGCTTTTATTATCACAATTCACAGATAGAATAAATAAAGCAATCATATAAATTCCATCAATTTTTTAAAGGTGCCATAAACTTTATTCATTTTCAAAAATAAACCTGCAATTAATTAATTAAATATAATATATATTATATATATGTTAAGAATATTTTTTGGTATGACAATTGTGATAACAAACACGTTTAATGTAAAGGTAGGAATGAATGGATCATGATTATGTTGTGCATGGAAAGAAAAAATGTGATATTTCGTTACTCCACACTTTCTTTTCTTGATGAATTTTATGATGCATGAGATTATCATGAATACCTCCTAGTCTTGCGAGTTCGTTTGCGTGTGGCATAAATAAATACATGTGTAGTCTTTGTTAGAAATTACAGACAACGATTATGATTATTTTTCTTTACTTTATTCAATTCAAGTATTTATGTTCCCAATTTTGGATGTTGGAGAAAAACAAACTATATTTAAGCAAAGTTTTCAGGAATTATGCAGCCGTGACGCTAGATTTGAGACTCGTAGTGTTGGAGAAAAAAAAGTGATATAGCATCTAATGATGGGCAATAAAAAAAAATTAAAAAAAAAAAAAAAAAAAAGTGATATAGCAGCATATTAAGATTTTTTTTTTTTTTTTTTATAATGATGGGCAATAACTACATATGTATGTATTTAATTTTTTAGTTGATTAGATTTGATTCTTTTGATGTTTCTTTTATTTGTTTAATACAGTTTGGGTCCTCAGATTGAGTACATATCTGTATGAACCGTAAGTTACTTTTAGTTTTCATTTCAATTTTATTTGATTTAATTTTTATTTAATATTTCGAACCTTGATTGACTTTGATTGTTTTCCGGATCCATACCCGTAAAAATGGATACGGTTCCGGATTCGGTTCCATCCTGATCCGGATATTTTTCGGATACGGTTCAAATTGATTCGGGCAATATCCGTCCCATTGACACCCCTATATATGGACCCCTTCAAACACACACAAAATAATCTTGATGAGGCGGCAAGAGAAGATTAAATGAGTTGATTAGTATTATTAATTCATTTGATTAACGATTTAATTGACTGCTTAATTGAATTGACACGCCAATTAATATGTACTAATATTAATATATTATAAATTATTGACGCATTAATTAAATATTTCAATTAACTTTTAATTGAGTTAATAAAAAATACTATATATTTACTTTATTTATATCTCATGTTCATATTACAATATTTGTAATCCATCCACTTTGCCAGCGATTTTTACTTTCTTTTATTCCTCTGTGTGGATTAAATTTAACATTGGCATTGTTAATTTTTGAACCCAAATATTTCTGAATATCTCATATTTTATTTTACTCAACTTCTTTTGTTAAAAAATACTATATTTTGTATATTTTTTTATATTTAAGAATAATACTGTATAATTTTTGTTTTAACAAAATGTCCTATCATATAATCACCTTTGTTTATTAGGGAAAATATACTTGGCTCCCCCATCTCATCCCAATACATTTGATGAGGTGGCAAAGTGGATGAATTAGAATTTTTATTAACTCAATTAAAATTAATTGACACATTTAATTAATATGTCAATAATTTATAATATATTAATATTTAGTAAATATTAATTGACGTGTCAATTCAATTAAACGACCAATTCGATCGCTAATCGAGTCATTTTATAATAATAATCGACTCCCTTAATTCTATGTTGCCACCTCATGGAGACATCAATTTGGTGTGTCAGAGGATGCATATATAACCCCTTAATTTAAGAGGTCATATACAGTACCCCTCATTTCACCCGAACACCTTTTATTTCCTAATTAATGATTAATTATGGAAGAAATTAACAAAAACACACTCCATTAACATTTAATTAATATATAATTAAAATAAATATACATTAACACTTCTTAATTAATATTAATTAACTACTAATCGGATGTACTTTTGTTAATTACCATGCTAATTAATCATCAATTAATGGTTAATTGTAGAGATGGCAAATCGGATGGGTCGGGTCATAATCGGGTGGGTATTTTCGGGTTCGGGTTATTTTCGGGTGAAGTTAACTCGGATCGGGTCGGATTGTGTTCGGATTTTATTTTGGTCGGGTTTTTTTCGGGTTAAATTATGTGTTCGGGTCATATTCTTCGGGTTCAGGTTATGTGGGGTTTGAATTAATTCAGTTGCGGACAAAAATAATAACTAAAATTTCAAATTATAAGATTTGATTCAACTAGTAAATTCGGGTTATATTCGGGTCTGGTTACTCGGTTTCGGATCGGGTCGAGTTTCGGGTAACATATAAAACATCTACTTTCGGGTTCGGGTTATTTAGTTCGGGTCGGTCCGAGTCGGATTGTTTGATTTTCGTAAATTTTGTCTAGTCAGGTCGGGTCGGGGTTCAGGTTACTCAGGTCGGTTTTTCGGGTTCGGGTCAACTTTGCCAGCTCTCGTTAATTGGTGATACAGAGAATATGGTGGGAAAATGAGGAGGTACTAGCATTTAATAAATACTAATTATTTTCTACCAAGATAATAATTTTAAAGCACAGCATACACATAAAATGAAGAGAAAAAAACCCCACGACCCACTAACATGCTTAAGGTTGCTAGGTTTACTTTTGGGACATCTTCCCCGTAGGCATCTTACGGTTACTAGGTTAACTCGACAAATCTCACATATATTAGTTTATTCACCTAATTAAGCACTCATAATTAATCAAACACTAGCTCTCCTTTTCACATTCATCCTGAGACCATTCTTCATATGGAGAATAATAGAAAGCCTTGGTTGCACAACATGGCCTTCGACCACCTCGAAACAGAAGTTACAAATCATCGCCGCCACGATGGTCCTCATTTGCATTAAAGACATATCCTTCCCCAAGCAAGTCCTCGGACCGGTATGGAATGGCAGAAACTTGTACGATGGCTCATACCGCAGTTTTCCACTACTCGAGATCCATCTTTCTGGCTTGAACTTCGTACAATCCACCCCCCATATAGTCTCCATTCTCCCCATGGCATACATGCAGACAAGGATTTTCAGGTCCATAGTCGCTGTCGTGCCACTTGGCAGCACATCAGTCTTTTGTGCATTTTTGAGATTGAAAGGAACAGGTGGGAATAGCCTAAGAGATTCGAGCAATGCAGCTTCCAAGTAAACAACCTTGGCTAGTTGTTCAGGTTCGAAGATGACCATGCCGTATGAAGTTACACATCGAGGAATCGAGCTCAACTCGCGAAGGATCTTCTCTTCAACATGTGGGTTTTGAGACAGGAGCCAAAAGAACCAGGTCAGGCCCGAGCTTGTGGTGTCACGACCAGCTGTTAAAAGATTAACAATGGCATCTTGCAAGAATTTATCTGACTTGGCAATCTCACTATCGGCCATATAGTTGGATAAAAAGTCTTGAGATTGTTTTTTTCCAGCCGCAATCTCATTTCTCCTCATTTCAATAGTTTCAGTCATGAAAACATGTACCGCGTGGCATGCTTCGGCCATCTTTTTTTCTGATCCAACGTGCAACATCCTCAAAAATTTCCACCATCCAGTAGGCATTAAAACGCGGAAAAATATCAAAGCCGTTGTATCATCTACGGCTTTTACGAATGGGATCATAGGTAAATCTGGAGAAAGGCTGCCCAGGTCCATACCGAGTATAAAATTAGTCGATATATCAAAAGTTAAACGCATGAATATGTCTTGGAGGTCTACTGCTAGGCCTTGGGAAGCTGCATTAGCGAGAAAAGGAAGGAGGGCATTCTCGACTTTTTCTCGAGTCATACGAGCATTATATGTTTTGAAGTCCGGATTCATTATGAGAGATTGAGCCTTGATACGTTGAAACTTCCATAACTCGCCATCGGCGTTGAAGATCCCGTCACCAGCATTATCGAATATTTCGATGAAGTCTTTTCCCTTTGGGTAGTTTTGGAAATTATCGATGAACATGTGTCGAATGTCAAGGGGATTACTTGTCATCAAAAACGCCACGCGAGGGCCGTGAATGAGGAAAGTGCCACCAGTTGATTGCAGAATCTCTGCTGTATAGTCATGAAAACGGTGCAAGTTTGTTAGCCAGCTTGGAAGCATACCCACAATGGGCCAGTTTGTAGGAACAAGATCAACTGAGCTTTTGGTGTTCGTTTGCGAAGGGAAGAAAAATTGGCGGACGAAGAAATATAGGGTGATGACTAGAAGAGGAGGAATGGAGAACAAGAGGATCTCTGGCCATGCAGGCATGTTAAAGAGCCTTTGGTGAGTGAGTATTGGAAAATAATTGATGGGAGTATTGATTACGATGACTTTATATAGAGCGAGCATGGATGTGTAATTAATTCAGTAGTATTATATGTACAAATAAGACATTATTATTTGGGAAATTATATTTTTTTCTCACATTTGATCCCAAAAAAAAATATTTTTTCTCACAAAAGTGAGATAAACATTATTACATCATTACGAGTATGTTAATCGGTCCGTATCTATCATAATCTTAATTAAAGTTTTTTTTTTTTGTTAATTGGTTCGTACTTGTCATATTTAATTAAAATTAATTTTCTAACCCGATTAACAATTAATCCAATGAACCCGCTAACATCATCGAGGATTTTTATCTCACTTTTTATATTTATAGGACACCATATATGCCTTGTTATTATTTTATGTTAGTTCGTTTGAAAAAAAAAATCAGATTATCTTGTACTGATTTTTTATCTTTAAATTATTTTTGAAGAGGAGTAGTGATGTCTACCCTAATTTGGAACTCTTCCGGGCAATATGATGACGCATATGATGTAACACTTTAAAAATTAGGAAAATGTTAAGACATATCCTCACTTCTCCCTCCAAAAGTTTGATGGTGTGGATATGATTTAACACCTTAAGAATTACCATATAAATTCATAATTTGACATATTAATTGAATGTTCAATCATAAATTAAGATGTTAAATCATGTAATTACATGTTAATTCTTAAAGTCTTAAGTCATATTCACGTGATCAAATTTTGTGGAGGAGAGTTCTAGAGGATTATATCGCTACTCTAGAAATTAAAGCATAAATACATGATTTAACATCTTAATTTATGATTTGATTATTTTAATTTATGATTTGACATTCACTTAAGATGTTATAGTATGAATTGAATAGTTAATTTTTAAAATGTTAAATCGTATTCGCGTCATCAAATTTTTCAAAGAAAAATTAGGATAGGTCAACATTTTCCTTTTAAAATTGTATGTATTGCATTGATTTCCTTATTACATCAAGCATGGGGTGATATGGAACCGATTATGAATATAGCCCCATTCTACCTTCAGATTTCACCACCACATCTTCTCAATGATCTAATTAATCCACCTAATTAACATAATAATTAACATGTACCATACGATTAACAATTAATTAATTTATAATTAACATTCACATAAATTAACAATTTTTAATTAATATTAATTAACTGTTAAATCTGAGGGCAACCCGGCAATATTATTTACTTAAAACGAAGGATAAAACCCAGATCATACAATATATGTTTTGTCTATTTATTCTCGCAATCAACCTTGTCGAAAGCATAAAGAATTTTCTTTTCAAGAGAATCATAAATCACGAATGATTATTATAGTTCCTATTTTTTATACCGATGTCGATGAGACTCGAACTTATAAGTTATCCAAGATTTGATTTTTTTTAAGCCTAAAGAAATTTTAAGCAAATCTTTGGATGATGTATCCACGTTATTGATTCATTGAATCATTATACTATATGCAGCCAACTTATTGTTTTTCTTGTAAATCTAAGTTAGCTCAATTTAGGAGGCTGAAATTAATATTGATGTACTTCATCTAGACTAGAGATCAATTTTTATAATTCTTAGCATTCATCCAAGAATGCGTACTCGTTCAGATATCAATATTGCCACCAAATAAGATATGCTACTAAAAAAGATATGCTACCAAAAAAAGATGAATATGCATCCTTTATTGAACGGTCTAAGAAAGGTTCTGATTAATTTTGCGTCTCTTTTAGTCAATAAAATGGTGCTAATTTTTATCGTTTCGAGTATATATCTTTCATCACCTTTTTACTGAACTAATTAATTTGAACTTAATTTTACTTTACGCATATTCTTTAAAAAAATTCAACCAATTATTTAAATAAAAAGTATGAAAAGTGAGTCATATAATTAGTCATTACTTAGATCGAGATCTACAAATTTTACTTGCATTGTCAAATTCTTTATATAGTAGAATCGATGTTTAAAAGAAGGCAAATTCTACTTTTATTTAACAATTTGGGGGGGGGGGGGGGAATAATACTCTCCCCCAATTTGCACCCTCCATTGTATTAGCGATTAATTATGTTTTGAATTAACGGTTAATTAAAATATAATTAACGGTTAATACAATTGTATTAGTCATCAATATAATTAATAATTTTAATTAACCATCAATTCAAATGACGAGGTATATTAATCGAAAGATGTATATCATTTCCCACAATTGTTAAATTGGGGGAAATGGGGGCGGGGCAGGGTAAATGGCCTCTTAAAAGAAGCATCGAGTTTTTTTCCCAAGAAGAAAAACGTAGATTCTCAAATTCTTTATAGCGACGTGGATCCCCAAGCTAATGAATCAAATGTTTGTCCTTTAGTTATTTAAGTCATGAAAAAAAAATCTTGAGTGGGCAACCTCTTTTATATTCAAATTTTCTATATTAACTGGAATATTTATTGATATTGACACAATGAATGAACAAAAACATGAATTTTGTTGAAATAAAATGTAACTAAAAATACAACACATCAAAATACCATTGTACAACAAATATACAGAGGAATAAATAAGATAGCCAGCCAATAAAGTTCCACTTTCCCTCTCCAAAAAACCCCATTTCTCTCTCCAAAACTATTTCACAAAAACATTTATCAAATCAAATTGCTCACAAAATGCAAAATCAAAATATCGAAACACGAAATAAATAAACTGCATCTTTTCCTTTTCATTTCGAACCACCGTCTATTCGACAGAGCACTTGGTCTTGGTTCTGTAGAGAAGTTTCTTCTTCTTCGAAGTAGAGTTATCAATGGAAATTACCACTTTACCCTTCTCACCTGTTTTATATGAACCCTTGATTATTTGTTCATCACTTATGGTTAATTTGCGTGTTTTTTGAACAATGACGGTATACCCCCCTTCAGTTTCTGGCGTAAATTCGGCTCCGTAATTCACTTCACATCCAAAAAAAGCTAATGAATCAAATGGTTTTGAAGCCCACAAAAATTATCATGTACGTAGATGTTAATTTGGATATTAGCTTAAATGACTAAGTTATTATTGCACTCTTAAGTTTGATGGTTTTGTTTACGGATCTGCAAAATGTTAGTATAATTGGAATAAAAATATTTGTATCCCAACATAATATCGGATATGAATAAGTAGATGGTTTTGTTTACGGATATTAATTTGTATTTGTAATTTGTAATAGCATCAGATAATATCCGAATCCGAATCGTATTTATATTCGTATATTATGCGAACCAAATCCAAATCCGGATACTATTGGTATTCGTATGATTTGCTCTGTTAACACCCGTAACTCTAGGTCAATGCATTAATTAAAGAAAAATAATCGAGTAATGCAAATTTTTATTTATTTAATAAACATATTAGAATACTTTATTTATATTATCAAGGTATCAAAGTAAGTGATTTTGATAGTAAACTATGATACACATATCTTGTTGTCCTAAGATGACCTGTGATGTTGGGGGGTTGGGTATAAGCTTAATATGCGCAAGCAAATGTAGTTATATGTAACTTTAATCACTTATAAATCTCGTCAATTAATTAATTAATTAATTAATTTCCCTTTTTTCTTTCTTTCTCGGTTAATTAATTAATTTTATTCTTTAGTCGTTGGAATGGAATGGTTTTGTGGAATAATGAGGTTTTGGAGTGGTTATGACTTGTGAGCTATGTTGCACGGATACGGGTACGAGTATCGTATCCGATACGATACGGATACGGCGATACGTCATTTCTTGAAAATTCTAGAATACGATACGTCATATATGTATATTATTAAATATTATTTTAATATAATTAATATATATATTTAAATAATTTTATTAAATTATTATAAAAATTAAGATGTTGTAATATCGATTTGGATATTTTACGAATAATTAAAATAAAAAATATATGATGTAAAATATTATTGAATAGTAAAATTATTGGGTATTTTTAAATTGGACAAAAAAACAAAAAACAATGGGTCAGCCGTATCGGAACCGTATCCCGCCGTATCGGAACCGTATCAAGCCGTATCGGAAACGTATCGGTTCAAATTTATATACTAAAATAGACCGATACGCCACGTGGCGTATCGGATACGTATCGGTGCCGTATCGGTGGTGTATCCGTATCCGATACGTATCCGATACGGGTACGGTTCGTTTTTTGAAGTATCCGCGCAACATAGCTTGTTAGTGAAAGGACGATGTGCAGAGAGAGAGAGAGAGAGAGAGAGAGAGAGAGAGAGAGAGAGGGTAATTCTGAAAAGAAAATACGTCAATTTGCAAGTGTAACAAAGAACCTTAACCGTTGAGTAACATTTTGAACATAAAAATAGCACTTAATTGTGAATAACCGATTATTAATTTGATATGAGATGTGTGAATTTTTAAGTAGTTTATGAAAGGGAAAAGATAATAATTCATATACCAAAGTCTTATACAACATATACAAACTGTAAAGGAGGTACAAAAAGGATAATAAATTAATTTATTTGCGGATATAAGTATAATTTATATCCGCAAATAGGATCCTATACAACATATACCAAATATAATAATTTATATTGAATTGATTGCGTAAGATGCATAATAATAATGTCATTTAAAAACTTAATAAGTGGTATAACTGAGCTGATATATATATTATATATTATCCTATTTGTTTTAGTTGTTATATGATCAACTTCATACTTAATAAATGAAATTAATGAAATGAACTTAAATAAGTTTTACAAGTGTTAAAATGCAATACATAAGAATTCACGAATCAAAACAAACATGAAGAATATCTTACTTAATTACTTGCCAATGTTAAAATGTAATAATACATAATCATCATTCATAAACCATACCATCAATATCTTACTTGAAAAATATCAATTTATTACTTTCAAATATTTACCATTACATAATAATCATAAACCAACGTATGAATCATTTGTAATTTAATTATGCACATTTATGCAATCAATCAAATTAATTAATTATAAACAAAAAGAATAATAAAATTATAAGTAATCGCCAAAAATAAAAAGACGAGTTTTAAGCCGGTTATAGAGTACGGGATGATGATTCTACCGCCCATGAGTTAAGCTTGACCGATGAATGGTGAGGGATGAGCTGTGAAGTTCGAAAATCCAGGTTTGACATTTTGTGGCCCTTTATCTTTTAGGCACCCCTCAAAATTTCAAAGTTTTTGATTGAACCCTCAACAAATAACAATTTATTCGAAACGACATTTAATCGAAACAAAAAGCATCACTCTTTTAAAAGTGGTGCATGGCTTTCCAACTCAAAACCGTAATTTGGCATGTGAAAAATAAACTCCACGATAAGACTCCACGAAAGAACTCCACGATAAGACTCCACGACAAAACTCCACGATAAAAACTCCACAAAAATACGTAAATCCCACATTTTTCACATGCCAAATGACGATTGAGTTCGAAAGTCATTCGCCGCTTTTAAAAGCGTCATGATCTTTGTTTCGATTATATGTTGTTTCGATTAAATTGTGATTTGTTGAGGGTTCAACTGAAAACTCATCAATTGGGAGGGACCTAAAGAGCCTTATCTACAAGTCTCGACTTTCGAGACAGCACATCACCAGCACACTAAGGAACTGGAGATCTCCGGTAGTAGCTCTCTCACCTGCATTTTTTGAGTAATTAATATCAGTAATATTCTTATAGCAAATTTATGTTTGGGTATACATGATATTTTGAACTTACTGGCAGGTACTGATTCGACTTGGAATATTAACGCAGCAGACCTCTTTTCCGCCTTTTCTTCTTGGTTTATGAACATGAACGAGATGTCAATTAGGGTTTTGGAGTGAGAGTCTAACCAACCCAGTAGACTGGTACCATCTTGGTACGCTACGAAGAGAAGCCGGTACGTGGAGGAGAAGTATAGACGAATTCGTTTGCCCTGGATATGTACCGCATCGGTCAACGTTTTGGCTCCAACATCTCCTTTCATGGAGACCTCGTACCGGTACAGAATCTCGTCGCCTTCTCCTAGAGCCAATTTGCCCCTTGCACTGACACTCAGTAACGATCTGGTGAGGGACCCGCTAGACAGGTGTGACTTGAGCTCACGCGAATTCGGGTAATCAGATTTCATTTTAAGATCCATGGACCCGCTCTTAAAAGCCTTCTTCTTCAACAAGAACGAATCGTTCGCATAAGAAATCCTATCCCAAATTTGTGCCAACTCAATGTGAAATTCCTTAGGCAAGGACAGCTTGCACGAACGGTCCGTACCATCGCCCGCCACGTCATCAACCAAATCGGAACCGCTATCAACGTATTCATCCACGTCTTCAATCGCATACAGTAACCAACTCGGAAACCTGGTATAGGTACCAGGTACAGGTACCGAACAGGATCGGCTTTGGCCGGTGAATTTACGAGGTTTCGAGTATTGAGAACTGGTAGCGCGGGCCCCACCAGCACCGCAATCACAGATAAACCGGCTAGACCGAGAATAAAGCACGCGCCTTTTTGGTCTTCCCTCTGTATAGTCCATAATGAGACGATGCCCCTTGTGAAAAACCCTAGCACGGACCGAGCAGCAGCTTTTAGAAACGGTATAATCGCACGTGTAACAAAAGTGACCGTGCTGCTCCATGAAATTGCTGCCGCTAGAGGTCAAGGTATCGGAATCTTCCTCCTCTTCGCCGTCGAAATCGCCGTTAGTCGTACCGTCATCGTCAATCCTGTGCAAATAGGCCCCACCTTGCAAGGCCAGCTCAATAGCCAGCCTGTCAGTGACCTCGCCGCCACCACCACCACCATTGACCGTCGAATGGACATCTCCAGTTCTCTCTTCCTCTCTTGGCATCTCCACCACGTGTACTCCACGGTGGACCGAGTCGGCTTGTGGCGATGGCCATTCTGTATCAAAATAAAACAAATCGAGATTTAGAGGTCAATGAATAAATGAATTTTTAAGATTTTCAAAAGAGAAAAAAAAAATAAAGCATACCACACTGATTGTTAACTTGAAATGCCCTGATTAAACTTGCCGATTTCACCAAGAGAAGAAGGCAAAAGCACAGCACCAAAACCATTTTCTACAATAAAATAAAGAAACAACTTATCAGTAAAAGTAATATCTTTTCAGTAAAACTAATTTGATTGATTACTTACGAGTATAGTAGTAGATTTCAGCCAGACTCCAATTTTGTTCCCAGAAGTCACGTTCGTGCCGTGATGCTCTTCTGGGTGGCTCTCTTCGTTCGTGCCGTGATGATGCTCTTCTGGGCGTCTCTCTTCGTTCGTGCGGTGATGCTCTTCGGGGCGGCTCTCTTCGTTCTTGCCGTGATGTTCTTCAGGGCGGCTCTCTGCAAAGAGAATAGAATAGAGTGATCAACTGCAAAGAGAATAGTTTAAAAAGAAAACAATACCTGTAGAAAATGAAGAGGAGGATGTCACCAAATGGAGATCTCCATTCACTTTTTCCTCAATCGAGGGTCTCTTGACAACAACGACGGTTTGGGCAGCCGGGTTCGCGGGTTTGTTGACAACGACAAGGGGATGGGTAGTCGGCTTCGCGGGTCTAACGACAAGGGGTTGGGTAGTCGGCTTCGCGGGTCTAACGACAAGGGGCTGAGCCGGCTTCGTGGGTCTGTTATTGATGAGGAGAGGGACAGGCTGAGCCGGCTTTGCGGGTCTGTTATTGATGAGGACAGGGACAGGCTGAGCCGGCTTCGCGGGTCTGCTGTTGATGAGGACAGGGACAGGCTGAGCCGGCACGGCTGGTTTGTTGTGGATGATGAGAGGGACAGCCTGGGCCGGTTCGACACAAGTGAAATCGACCTGCATCCTTTTCAGGTAATCCTGGAAGCTCCACCCATCCCCCACCCCTGCTTTATCACAGAAGAAACTATCGACGATGAATCGCTGCATGTATACTCTGCAGCACTCTTTTCCATTTATCGGCTCCGCCCCTTTTTCTTCTATTCTACTTGACTCCCCAAATCGTATAATGTGGGCGCGGTCGTTCAATTTCCTGCCATCCGTTTCCACGATGCAGTATTCGGTCTTGTCGGCTCTCAGGAGGAAGAAATGATCTTTCCACAGCACCACATAGTACACAGGCCCGCTAGATCTCTCCACCACCTCACCTATTCCGGCCCAAATCTCGTCCAAACCCATCATGCCCGTCTCGAATTCTCCCTTGTAGTAATCAGATTTTAATGTACCCGTAAATGATTTGGACCGGTTGGCGACCACCTGGCTGGTACGAGCCGTCAGGGCCGTTTCTAGGTCGAAGTGCCCATCGCGGAAGACCGACTTGTACGCCGGACACATCCGTTGCCACTCTCTTGCTCCTAATTCATCAATTCAACAAAAATCGACTCAATTAGCAATTTCAAATGCTGAATTGGGCCACAATATTCAATTGCTCGTATGAACATAATGTCATTGAAGATTCGTTTCAAAGAAATATAAATAAAATCAAGTATTCTACCTCGGACGATTAGGTCGTTGAAGATTTCTTTGGAGAAGATTGAATCTCCATTGAACGCCATCCAGCTTGCAAAGGAGAGAGAGAGGACCGAGCAGGCTCCTTGACCTTGCACTTTGCGATTGAATTGGTCGAAGCGAGCGAATAGGATCTGGGCTTCCACCGTCGCTCTCCCGTCTCCGCTCACGACCCTTATCTTCTCCCACTCAGGCGAGACCTGATTTCAATCACAAATTCACAAAAATTAAGGATTTGTAAAACAAAGAAACAAATAAATACGGTGCTGGAGGGTTTTTGTCGGGGTCGTACCAGTGTCGTATCGACCACGGAATTGGACCAGGCATTCTTCTTCTGAGACATCTGCTTCAATTGCTCATGTTCGTTCTTCTTCTGATTCGATTCCTCTTTGAATCTCTCCTTCTCGTTATTATTATTCTGTTCATTCTCTTTTGACGTCTCATGTTCGTTTTTCTTGTTGTTAGCATTTTCGTTCTTCTTCTTCTTGCCCCTCCTGAAGCAATTCTTGAACGGAAAACAGCTCTCCATGGATCACGGTCGCGATTAAGCTTGCAGTCAATCCAGAACGGAGAAGAGGAGAATACGAGATTGGAATGATTTTCAGACATGGCGAAAACCGTTGGTTCTATTCTCGGCGATCGATTCTATTCTATTCTTAGTTAGGGTTTTTTATTATCGTTACTCGTTAGGGGCTTGTCGGAAAGGGAGGGAAGAAGGTTTTGCCGTTGCGGTACACAACGATATTATCCTGGATTTGCATTCCCAGACTTCGTTTCCTGAATTTGTTTTCAACTTCTCATTCCCAGTTTGTCCATTTTATGTTTCCCATAAATGACAATTTCTTTCATTAACAAAAGATTCAAATGGAATAATATGGGTCATACATTCAGCCTCCAAAGCAAACTTCATCATCCTTGAGGTCAAAAGAGAAGTTAAGTGAGTTGATTAATATAATTAATTAACTAAATTAATGGTTTTAATTAATCATTTAATTAAATTAATACGTCAATTAACATGTATTAATATTAACATATTAAAATTATTAAAGTGTCAATTAAACTTGTCAGTTACCGATTAATTAGGTATATTGATAATACTAATCAATCAATTTTATCTCATTTTGTCACCTCATCAATGATGATGTGATGAGTTTGACGGACAAGTATATTTTTTCTAATAACATCACAAATATTTGATTACGATACTAATACTAATTACTGAGTATTTGTATTATTTTATATATTTTCTATGCAAATTGCTAAATATAGAAGTATGTCAATCTTTATCGTTAAAATTATAAATAGCCAAAAATAAATTTATTATGGCCAATATTTTACTTTTATTAATTGGCCTATTTTAATTAGTATTAGTATATTGTTATTCAATTTAGAATAATATTATAGACTTCAATAAAAAAAATGAAAATTCTAATATTTAGTTCAAACATGACATAAGCTCCGTAACGAAACCATTAGTTTATAATAAAAAAAGATCAATAAAAAATATTTTATAATTCAATTCAAACATAAACAGTTTCAAAATTGAATCGTAACACGAGCAAAATACTAAATTTTCATATTGTCCTCAAATTACTCCGTAAAGAAACTAACACACATAAATTTTTATTTTTCATAAAATTCTTCAAAATGAAAAACTTGATGTCTAATACCTTAAAAGAATCAATTATCCTATTTATTGGAAAATATAAAAATCGAAGTGTAGAACGAGGAAAATACTCAATTTTCATGTGGACCTGAAAATACTCAGTAAGAGAAGACTAACACACGAATTTATTTTGTTTCAAAAAAAATCTTCAAATTGCAAAAAGAGAAGCCTATCAATTTGAAAAAAAAAATCATCATTTTTATAAAAAAAAATTCAAAATTGTAGTGTAAACGAGCAAAATACTCAATTTAGATGTTGTGCTGAAAATACTCCGTAATAGAAAACTAACACAAACATGTTTCTATTTTTTTCAAATATTTCTTAAATATGCAAAAATTGAAGTCTTAAAAAATTGATGTGTAACACGAGCAAAATATACAATTTCATATGGTCCTAAAAGTACTCCGTAATAGAAAACTAACATACACAAATTTGTATGTTTTCAAAAATTTCTTAAAAGTGCAAAACTGCAGCCTATAACAGCTTGAAAAAAAATCCGATTATCATATTTATTTAAAAAAAAATCAAAAATGTAGTGTAACACGTACACCTTTGCAACCAAGCTCGCATGCCTATTCGTAATACTCAATTTTAGTGTTGTCCTCAAAATACTCCGTAAAATAAGGCTAACGGAGACAAATTTCTTTTTTTTTTCAAAATTTTATTCAAAACGAATAAACTGAAGTCTAAAATCTTAAAAAAATCAATTATTCTATTTTCTAAAAAATGTCAAAATATAAATGTGACATGAGCAAAATACTTAATTTTCACGTTCACCTGAAAATACTCCATAATAGAAGATTAAGACACACAAATTTATATTTCTTAAAAAAATTCTTAATAGTGCAAAAAGTGAAGTCTAACAACACCTTGAATAAAATTTTATTATTATATTTTATAAAAATTTCAAAATTGAATTGTAATAGGAGCAAAATACTCAATATCCATGTGTCCTCGAAATATCTCGTTAAAAAAGACAAACACACACAAATTTCTACTTTGACAAAAATATATGCAAAATGGAAAAAATTAAGTCTAGCATCTTCAAAATAATATCAATAATCATGTTTTCTAAAAAAATGTCAAAACCGAAGTCTAGCACTAGCAATATAATCAATTTTCATGTTTTCATCAAAATACTCCGTAAAAGAATACTAACACAACCATATTTCTATTTTTTTTTTTAATCTTAAAAATGCAAAAATTGAAGTCTAACAATTTATAAAAAAATCAATTATTTCATTTGCTAAAAAAGTTCAAAATTAAATTGTGACAAAAGAAAAATACTCAATTGTCATGTCCTAAATATACTCCGTAATAAAAAACTAACACACACAAATTTCAATTTTTTTTAAAAATTCTTAAAAGTAATAAACTTGAAGTCTAACACCTTGGAAAAAAAATTGATTATCATATTTTATAACAAAATTCAAAATTGAAGTATAACACGACCAAAAACTAAGATCACGTATATTCAAAAAAATCTCACTGTAATGGATCCGAAATATTATATTAAAAAAAACAAAATACAAGTTTCTATTACATGTATAGCATTATAATTATAATAAAATAATTTAATAAAGGTGACATTATAATTATAATGCTTACATTTGTATAATTATGGATGTTTTATTAATCTTTTACACTTGATTTGACATGACAAAATGTGTTTTGCCAAGTCCAAAATTAAAATAACTAAGAAAATGAAGTTCTTTTTAAACTCTTAAAGTTCGAAAATGACACATCTATAAATTTAAATTTGGAAAACGTTATATAAAAGAAAAGATAACCGAAACATCCTTTCAGAAATCAACACATCAAAAGAGTAAAAAGATTTAGAAGAAAACCATGAAGCCCAAATCGAGATCGACACCATCGATCGAAAGGTCTTCGCATGGCCACCGGGAAATTCTTCCTTCTCGTACCCTCTTTCGTCAAATCTACGCTGACACCAAATCACTCACTCCTCCCACCACTGCCGCCCTCATTTCCCTTCTTTCTTTCTTTCTTTGTTAATTAGTTAATTTTTTTCTTTAGTCGTTGGAATGGAATAGTTTTGTGGAATATTGAGGTTTTGGAGTGGTTATGACTTGTGAGTGAAAGAAGATGTGTAGAGAGAGAGAGGGGGTAATTCTGAAAAGAAAATACGTCAATTTGCAAGTGTAACAAAGAACCTTAACCGTTGAGTAACATTTTGAACATAAAAATAGCACTTAATTGTGAATAACCGATTATTAATTTGATATGAGATGTGTGAATTTTTAAGTAGTTTATGAAAGGGAAAAGATAATAATTCATATACCAAAGTCTTATACAACATATACAAACTGTAAAGGAGGTACAAAAAGGATAATAAATTAATTTATTTGCGGATATAAGTATAATTTATATCCGCAAATAGGATCCTATACAACATATACCAAATATAATAATTTATATTGAATTGATTGCGTAAGATGCATAATAATAATGTCATTTAAAAACTTAATAAGTGGTATAACTGAGCTGATATATATATTATATATTATCCTATTTGTTTTAGTTGTTATATGATCAACTTCATACTTAATAAATGAAATTAATGAAATGAACTTAAATAAGTTTTACAAGTGTTAAAATGCAATACATAAGAATTCACGAATCAAAACAAACATGAAGAATATCTTACTTAATTACTTGCCAATGTTAAAATGTAATAATACATAATCATCATTCATAAACCATACCATCAATATCTTACTTGAAAAATATCAATTTATTACTTTCAAATATTTACCATTACATAATAATCATAAACCAACGTATGAATCATTTGTAATTTAATTATGCACATTTATGCAATCAATCAAATTAATTAATTATAAACAAAAAGAATAATAAAATTATAAGTAATCGCCAAAAATAAAAAGACGAGTTTTAAGCCGGTTATAGAGTACGGGATGATGATTCTACCGCCCATGAGTTAAGCTTGACCGATGAATGGTGAGGGATGAGCTGTGAAGTTCGAAAATCCAGGTTTGACATTTTGTGGCCCTTTATCTTTTAGGCACCCCTCAAAATTTCAAAGTTTTTGATTGAACCCTCAACAAATAACAATTTATTCGAAACGACATTTAATCGAAACAAAAAGCATCACTCTTTTAAAAGTGGTGCATGGCTTTCCAACTCAAAACCGTAATTTGGCATGTGAAAAATAAACTCCACGATAAGACTCCACGATAAGACTCCACGAAAGAACTCCACGATAAGACTCCACGACAAAACTCCACGATAAAAACTCCACAAAAATACGTAAATCCCACATTTTTCACATGCCAAATGACGATTGAGTTCGAAAGTCATTCGCCGCTTTTAAAAGCGTCATGATCTTTGTTTCGATTATATGTTGTTTCGATTAAATTGTGATTTGTTGAGGGTTCAACTGAAAACTCATCAATTGGGAGGGACCTAAAGAGCCTTATCTACAAGTCTCGACTTTCGAGACAGCACATCACCAGCACACTAAGGAACTGGAGATCTCCGGTAGTAGCTCTCTCACCTGCATTTTTTGAGTAATTAATATCAGTAATATTCTTATAGCAAATTTATGTTTGGGTATACATGATATTTTGAACTTACTGGCAGGTACTGATTCGACTTGGAATATTAACGCAGCAGACCTCTTTTCCGCCTTTTCTTCTTGGTTTATGAACATGAACGAGATGTCAATTAGGGTTTTGGAGTGAGAGTCTAACCAACCCAGTAGACTGGTACCATCTTGGTACGCTACGAAGAGAAGCCGGTACGTGGAGGAGAAGTATAGACGAATTCGTTTGCCCTGGATATGTACCGCATCGGTCAACGTTTTGGCTCCAACATCTCCTTTCATGGAGACCTCGTACCGGTACAGAATCTCGTCGCCTTCTCCTAGAGCCAATTTGCCCCTTGCACTGACACTCAGTAACGATCTGGTGAGGGACCCGCTAGACAGGTGTGACTTGAGCTCACGCGAATTCGGGTAATCAGATTTCATTTTAAGATCCATGGACCCGCTCTTAAAAGCCTTCTTCTTCAACAAGAACGAATCGTTCGCATAAGAAATCCTATCCCAAATTTGTGCCAACTCAATGTGAAATTCCTTAGGCAAGGACAGCTTGCACGAACGGTCCGTACCATCGCCCGCCACGTCATCAACCAAATCGGAACCGCTATCAACGTATTCATCCACGTCTTCAATCGCATACAGTAACCAACTCGGAAACCTGGTATAGGTACCAGGTACAGGTACCGAACAGGATCGGCTTTGGCCGGTGAATTTACGAGGTTTCGAGTATTGAGAACTGGTAGCGCGGGCCCCACCAGCACCGCAATCACAGATAAACCGGCTAGACCGAGAATAAAGCACGCGCCTTTTTGGTCTTCCCTCTGTATAGTCCATAATGAGACGATGCCCCTTGTGAAAAACCCTAGCACGGACCGAGCAGCAGCTTTTAGAAACGGTATAATCGCACGTGTAACAAAAGTGACCGTGCTGCTCCATGAAATTGCTGCCGCTAGAGGTCAAGGTATCGGAATCTTCCTCCTCTTCGCCGTCGAAATCGCCGTTAGTCGTACCGTCATCGTCAATCCTGTGCAAATAGGCCCCACCTTGCAAGGCCAGCTCAATAGCCAGCCTGTCAGTGACCTCGCCGCCACCACCACCACCATTGACCGTCGAATGGACATCTCCAGTTCTCTCTTCCTCTCTTGGCATCTCCACCACGTGTACTCCACGGTGGACCGAGTCGGCTTGTGGCGATGGCCATTCTGTATCAAAATAAAACAAATCGAGATTTAGAGGTCAATGAATAAATGAATTTTTAAGATTTTCAAAAGAGAAAAAAAAAATAAAGCATACCACACTGATTGTTAACTTGAAATGCCCTGATTAAACTTGCCGATTTCACCAAGAGAAGAAGGCAAAAGCACAGCACCAAAACCATTTTCTACAATAAAATAAAGAAACAACTTATCAGTAAAAGTAATATCTTTTCAGTAAAACTAATTTGATTGATTACTTACGAGTATAGTAGTAGATTTCAGCCAGACTCCAATTTTGTTCCCAGAAGTCACGTTCGTGCCGTGATGCTCTTCTGGGTGGCTCTCTTCGTTCGTGCCGTGATGATGCTCTTCTGGGCGTCTCTCTTCGTTCGTGCGGTGATGCTCTTCGGGGCGGCTCTCTTCGTTCTTGCCGTGATGTTCTTCAGGGCGGCTCTCTGCAAAGAGAATAGAATAGAGTGATCAACTGCAAAGAGAATAGTTTAAAAAGAAAACAATACCTGTAGAAAATGAAGAGGAGGATGTCACCAAATGGAGATCTCCATTCACTTTTTCCTCAATCGAGGGTCTCTTGACAACAACGACGGTTTGGGCAGCCGGGTTCGCGGGTTTGTTGACAACGACAAGGGGATGGGTAGTCGGCTTCGCGGGTCTAACGACAAGGGGTTGGGTAGTCGGCTTCGCGGGTCTAACGACAAGGGGCTGAGCCGGCTTCGTGGGTCTGTTATTGATGAGGAGAGGGACAGGCTGAGCCGGCTTTGCGGGTCTGTTATTGATGAGGACAGGGACAGGCTGAGCCGGCTTCGCGGGTCTGCTGTTGATGAGGACAGGGACAGGCTGAGCCGGCACGGCTGGTTTGTTGTGGATGATGAGAGGGACAGCCTGGGCCGGTTCGACACAAGTGAAATCGACCTGCATCCTTTTCAGGTAATCCTGGAAGCTCCACCCATCCCCCACCCCTGCTTTATCACAGAAGAAACTATCGACGATGAATCGCTGCATGTATACTCTGCAGCACTCTTTTCCATTTATCGGCTCCGCCCCTTTTTCTTCTATTCTACTTGACTCCCCAAATCGTATAATGTGGGCGCGGTCGTTCAATTTCCTGCCATCCGTTTCCACGATGCAGTATTCGGTCTTGTCGGCTCTCAGGAGGAAGAAATGATCTTTCCACAGCACCACATAGTACACAGGCCCGCTAGATCTCTCCACCACCTCACCTATTCCGGCCCAAATCTCGTCCAAACCCATCATGCCCGTCTCGAATTCTCCCTTGTAGTAATCAGATTTTAATGTACCCGTAAATGATTTGGACCGGTTGGCGACCACCTGGCTGGTACGAGCCGTCAGGGCCGTTTCTAGGTCGAAGTGCCCATCGCGGAAGACCGACTTGTACGCCGGACACATCCGTTGCCACTCTCTTGCTCCTAATTCATCAATTCAACAAAAATCGACTCAATTAGCAATTTCAAATGCTGAATTGGGCCACAATATTCAATTGCTCGTATGAACATAATGTCATTGAAGATTCGTTTCAAAGAAATATAAATAAAATCAAGTATTCTACCTCGGACGATTAGGTCGTTGAAGATTTCTTTGGAGAAGATTGAATCTCCATTGAACGCCATCCAGCTTGCAAAGGAGAGAGAGAGGACCGAGCAGGCTCCTTGACCTTGCACTTTGCGATTGAATTGGTCGAAGCGAGCGAATAGGATCTGGGCTTCCACCGTCGCTCTCCCGTCTCCGCTCACGACCCTTATCTTCTCCCACTCAGGCGAGACCTGATTTCAATCACAAATTCACAAAAATTAAGGATTTGTAAAACAAAGAAACAAATAAATACGGTGCTGGAGGGTTTTTTCGGGGTCGTACCAGTGTCGTATCGACCACGGAATTGGACCAGGCATTCTTCTTCTGAGACATCTGCTTCAATTGCTCATGTTCGTTCTTCTTCTGATTCGATTCCTCTTTGAATCTCTCCTTCTCGTTATTATTATTCTGTTCATTCTCTTTTGACGTCTCATGTTCGTTTTTCTTGTTGTTAGCATTTTCGTTCTTCTTCTTCTTGCCCCTCCTGAAGCAATTCTTGAACGGAAAACAGCTCTCCATGGATCACGGTCGCGATTAAGCTTGCAGTCAATCCAGAACGGAGAAGAGGAGAATACGAGATTGGAATGATTTTCAGACATGGCGAAAACCGTTGGTTCTATTCTCGGCGATCGATTCTATTCTATTCTTAGTTAGGGTTTTTTATTATCGTTACTCGTTAGGGGCTTGTCGGAAAGGGAGGGAAGAAGGTTTTGCCGTTGCGGTACACAACGATATTATCCTGGATTTGCATTCCCAGACTTCGTTTCCTGAATTTGTTTGTTTGTAGCCTCAAACCAGTTTAGAACAGTGTAGCGGGTCAAATAAACACTTGGTTTTCACCCGCTTCCTTGTTTTTTATTAAACTATTTGATTACCATACAAATACTAATTACTGAGTATTTGCAGTAAAATTATTTTATATTATTTTTATGCAAATTGCTTGAAATCATAAATGGTCAAAAGACTCAAAACTAAAATTTATTATGACCAATATTTTGTTTTTATCAATTGACTTATTTTAATTAGTATTAGTATATTGTTATTCAATTTAAGATAATACTATAGGCTTCCATAAAAAAATGGAAATAAGAATATTGAGTTCAAACATGAATATAAGCTCCGTAATCAAACCATTAGTTCGAACTTCGAATATAAAAAATCAATAAAATTATTTTAGAATTCAATTCATACATTTTAGCATTATCAATTTAATTTGATAAAAAAATCTAAGATTTAGAATTCAATTATATAGTAATTCTAAAAACGAATAACTATATAATTTTTAATAAAATCTTAATAAGTGGAAATAAGGATGCATCGGACAAACATGAAATTTTTAACATTTCAAAATCGTGACCTTTTCAATTCTTTAAAAAAAAACCTTAATTTTAAAAGATCTAAGATTTACATTATATATTTTTGTAAAGGAAAATAAAAAAAAAGTAAACTTTTTAATTTTAAAAGATTTTCTGACAACACATAACATCACTTTTTAGAAAGGACATTTGCTAATCTTCAATGAAATTATTGGAAGGTCCTTAACAATTAACTAAGCGATAAAAGAATTCAAATACTTTGAAGAGAGAAAAGGACTTTGTTATATAAACTCTAGTTCTGATGAAAAATATACACTATCAGGGGCGGATCTTAGTAGCCCCCTCCCCCCTTCCCCTTTTTAAGATTTTCGCCGAACAATATATATATATCTAGTGATTAAAACTATCAGTATATATTGTCTCTCAAAACAATTGTACAGTGTAATTTTAGGACCAGCTTTTCATTTTGCAACCCCCCCCCCACCCACCCACACACACACTGTATACTGTTAGATCATTATATATACTAGGATAATAATCATGCTATGTGACGATAATGATAATTTGTACATATATTTTAATATAAATCTACTATTTAAGATAATAAAGACAATACCGTTTCAAAATAAATTGTGTCACACTATTTATAGATCATTATATTTTATAAAGCATCGAAATAATAATATAGCACAAACATTATATATAATAATAAAATATTTGTATTTTTATAAGCATTAGTATGATGTGTGTATACACACACAATCATTTAAGACATTAATTCACGACCTTTTGAATTAATTTTATTCAAAACATGGTTAAATGCAGGAGCATACATTTTCCATTTTAACAAGTGATTTTACAATCATATGCACTTCAAACAACTTTTGGAATCCGCTTGACAAATGGCGCCGTGATCATCTAAATTTGTTGGGCAGACATTGAACCATCGGAGACATTCAAACAACGAAGCCAATTTCATTTCAGACGCCACATCATCATGATGATGATGATCATCATCAATTTCTGACTATGTGTCTCTTTCGACATTTGTATATGGTTTGGAATTGGTATCAAGAATGACATCCGTAAATATACAAATTGTTTATATACTAATTATAATATTTTTATTAGTGATTATTTATGTACTTACTTAATTGCAATGAATTTAATATTACATGTTAAATATACAAATTATTTAAAATTTAAAAAAATCACGTTATGGACTAATTTTGTTATATTGATTATTATTGAATATTATTTTTGTATTAAGTTTTCTTAAAAGAGTCAAATTATAAATTACCCGGATTTTGAAAGTTCGGATGTGCTATTTGTGTACCGAATTATGTTATTTTTACCATTTCAATTTTTAAGTTGTATACAATAAAAAAAAATTCTACGCAAGTTCAGAAAAAAAATTAGCATATGAATTAGGATATATACTTTTTAGGAAAATGTTTGATATATCCCCATCTCTTCCCAAGAACATTGATGACATTAATATGATTTTAGATATTAAGAATTAACACATTAATTCATGATTCGACATCTTAATCGAATTTTCAATTATAAATTAGGATAAATCATAAATTAAGATATTAAAACATGATTTGACATCTTAAAATTAATCATTTTATTTTAATTGCACGGTATGGATTTAAAAATATGAAAATATGATAACTTAACGAGATGACTTATAATATGACGACGTAAAATACTATCTTCAAAAAATATAACAAAAAATTAATGAACGTGATAAATCCACATCATTACATCCAACGATTCAAATTAATGCATACAAATAATCACATAAAATATATTTTTTAAAAGACGAAATCACATCACAAAATTTAATGAACGCAATCATGAATTATCACGATGATATTTCGTGAAAACTTTTAAATATATTTCGAAAAATAAAAGATGTGTGAATTATTTATTATTAATTTTTTTAAACAAAAACTAATATCCCAAAGTGGATAAATTATCATTATTTTTTAAATAAAAAACCAATATCCAAGGCTTTATTTATTAGGATGGGCCACCTTAGCAGGCCTTATTATTTCAGGGCCGAACTGATAAAGCCAGCCGAACAGAATATATGGATCCACTGGGCATTGAGATTGACTCGCGGTTCACTCTCCACCACGGGAACATAAGGGAGGAGAAGCGAGGGAGCTGGACTGGAGAGCTGCCGTCGAGGTGGGTGATAGAGGGAGAGGAGAGCGAGTGGTACAGAGGTAAGTACAATTCGCGATTTACTAGATTTTCTGAATAGGAGATTTACTCCCAATTTCTGCCAATTTAAGATTCTATATGACAATTTCACGGTAATCTTCTTCTTTCAGTATCTTGTCAGGTCAGAACTTTTTGATAGATTAATTTGCTTGGCTTAAACTCCAAATTTTGGAAATGGCAGCATCCAAATCTGTGAACAGGTTGATCTCACATGTAATCGTTGATTTGGACGGTACGCTCTTAAACACAGGTACTCATCTTCTCTTCTTCTTCTCTTCTATTTGATTGAATCTCCCCAAATACAGCAAAATTCGAAATCATGATTTGATTTCCAAACCAGACTGCATTGTGAATCAAGTGCTCAAACAATTCCTCGTTACTCACGGCAAGAATTGGGACAGCAGAAAAGCTCAAAACATCGTCGGGGCGACACCTGTCCAAGCCGCAGCATTTGTACTCGAAGAATATCAACTCCCTTATTCCACCGAAGAATTCCTCTCCATGCTCACTCCCATGTTTACCCACCAGTAATTTCATCAAAATTCCTTTCAAACCTTATTTGACGTAAAAAAATTATGAAATAATCTTATATTAATTAATTATACTTAGATGGCCCAATCTTAAGGCTTTGCCTGGTGCGAATAGGCTAATCAAACATTTGAAAAGTAATGGCGTGTCAATGGCTTTGGCTTCGAACTCTCCAAAGTCGAACATAGAAGCAAAAATATCACACCATCAAGGTAATAATATATTATTATTTCTATACTTATAGAAAATTGATGTGAATATTTATAATATTCATTTGATATATATAGGTTTGAAAGATTCATTCTCTGTCATTATTGGAGGCGACGAAGTTGAGAAAGGGAAACCTTCTCCAGATATGTGAGAATAATAACTTTTTATATATTTACTTTTATCATAGTTTTTCTCACTGCTAATGCAGAAAATATTTTTAATATATATTTCTGGTTTGAAGTTTTCTAGAAGCTGCTAGAAGGATGAACACTGACCCATCGAGCTGCCTAGTGATCGAGGATTCTATGTAACAAAATTCATCTATTTTAAATACTCGTAACTCGTTCATCACAATAATTTTTTGATTAAAAAAACCTTTATGTACAGAGCTGGCATTACAGCTGGCAAGGCCGCAGGAATGGAGGTAATTGCAGTGCCCTCAATTCCAAAACAAGTAGACAAATTCGACTCTGCTTCTGAAGTACTAAACTCGCTTCTAGATTTCCATCCTGAAAAGTGGGGCCTACCACCCTTTCAAGACTGTAAGCACTAATCTCAAAACTGGAGACTCCATTTCTTTCTCAAACTTTAGATCGTCAAACACGCAGGGGTAGAAGGTACTTTACCGATCGAACCTTGGTTTATCGGCGGACCTGTAATCAAAGGATTCGGACGCGGTTCCAAAGTGCTTGGAATACCAACTGGTAAATAAATAAATATATAAATAAATAAAATTACTTTTACTTTGCTAATTTCTGATTTAATGTTTTACGAATTCGAAGCGAATTTACCGGCGGAGAATTTCTCTGATATACTTTCGGACCATACATCGGGAGTGTATTTCGGCTGGGCCGCGTTGTCTACAAGAGGCGTATACAAGATGGTCATGAGTATAGGATGGAATCCATATTTCGATAACACCGAAAAAACTATCGTGAGATTATATTATTAATTATTTTTAAAAATAAAATCAATATTTATTGGTATGCTTAGCGAGGTGCTTTTGTAGGAACCGTGGTTGCTCCATGAATTCGAGGAGGATTTCTACGGAGAGGAGTTACGCCTCGCTATTGTTGGGTACATTAGGCCTGAGGTATAACATAAGCATTATATTATACTGGTCTAGTCAATATTTGAAGTTATGTTATCCATGCTTCTTTTTTTAAATGCAGGCTAATTTTCCTTCGTTGGAGAGCTTGATTGCGAGAATTCACGAGGATGGGAGAATAGCTGCTGAAGCCTTGGATCTCCCTTTATATGCGGGATATAAAGATTCGCCTTATTTATTGAGTCCCTTAAATGAATAATATTTTATTTCGTATATTGTGATCGATCTCGATGTCAATGTATGACAATTTGTAATGCATTTTTGGCATCTGTTGTTTCATGAGTACAATATACTGTTTGTGCATCAACAAAGGAGAAGCTATGTTGCGCGGATACTTCAAAAAACTGATCATACCCGTATTCGATACGTATCGGATACGGCAACGATACGTATTTAATATGCCACGTGACGTGTTGGATTATTTTAATAATAAAATTTCAACGGATATGTTTTCGATACGGGAGGATACGTCAACGATACTGCTCGGATACGGTTGGATACGAATCTGATGCGTCTGATATCTTTATTTTAATGTTTTTACCCGATATAAAAATATCCAGTGTTTTTACTGCTCAAAAGTATTTTTTTATCACTCATTTCTCTTCTTTTTCTCATAAAATATCTAATAAACACAAATCATTTTTATAATTCATTTAAATATATAATTAATTTTTATTAAAAATACTGTTAAATAAAGTATACATATAGCGTATTGTATTCTAGATTTTTTGAAAATTACTGTGACGTCGGATCAGTATCGTCTTGGATACCCTTGCAACATAAAAGAAACGCTTTAAACTTGAAACTTTGGATTTTAAGCAAACTGATAAGTTCCAATTCTGTAAAACCATGAATTGAGGTCCGGCTTTCGGATTTTTATAAGAACGAGAATTCAATTCCATCTTTTTGGTTATTGTAGAGGTGGAGTTTTGTTCGTATCGTTTCTCGTGCAAATATCGCAACTTGTCGGAACCTCGAGCTTGCAAGGATACGACATGGACGACATGGACGAAGCAATGAGAGCCCACTTTCCGCTTTCCTTCGGGAAGCCGACGAAGCTTCAAGCCAACCCATCTCTCGCCCACTCCTCCACTCGCCGCTCCGCCCCTAACCCTACCCCGTCCCAAAACCCTGACCCTAAAGAAGGTAACGACGGAGTCGTGGAAGAAGAGAAAGATGAAGATGTGATGATTGGCCCGCCACGGCCGCCTATTATAGCCGAGGAGGATGATGAAGAAGAAGAGGACTCGATGATTGGTCCGCCACGGCCGCCTCCACAACCATCTCACAAGCCCTCTTCCTCAGGCCGAGATGATTCCTACGACTCTGACGAAGAATATGATGACGATTCACCAGAAGATTCTCACATAATCCCTTTAAGCAACGAAATCGTCCTGCGCGGCCACACCAAGGTACCTATTCTCCCAGAATCCCTTTAAATCCCAATTATCACTTATTTTTCAAATCCATTGCTTCTATCAGGTTGTTTCATCTCTAGCAGTGGACCACACAGGGTCGAGAGTCCTTTCAGGAAGCTACGATTACATGGTACGCATGTTCGATTTTCAAGGAATGAACTCAAAGCTACAATCTTTCAGACAAATCGAACCTTTCGAAGGCCACCAAGTTAGAAGTCTGAGCTGGAGCCCCACATCAGATAGGTTCTTGTGTGTCACTGGCTCTGCGCAAGCTAAGTTATGTTACTCACATTCACCTTGATTAATCTCTTAATTTCTCTTTTTATGAAATATGATATTAATAAAAAAAAAAGTTTTTTTTTTGTACAGATTTATGATAGAGATGGGCTTACATTAGGTGAATTTATAAAGGGTGACATGTACATTAGAGATTTGAAGAACACAAAGGGTCACATATCTGGATTAACTGGTGGAGAGTGGAACCCAAAATCTAAGGAGTCGATTTTAACTTCATCTGAAGATGGTTCGTTGCGCTTATGGGATGTCAACGATTTCACCGGTCAAAAACAGGTCGAAATATCGTACTATTTAATAAAATGTATTTCAACTATGTTTATATTTATTTTTATTCGATGAACTTTTTTCTTGCAGGTTATAAAGCCTAAACTCGTAAGGCCCTCGAGAATTCCTGTCACGTCTTGTTCGTGGGATCATGATGGTAAACGAATTGTTGCTGGTATTGGAGATGGCTCTATACAGGTACTAAACAAACCCTAATATTGTAATTATTCATTTATTTTCGAAATTAGTTACGATTTTTATAAAATTTCGTTAAATCTTTTTACAGATTTGGACTATAAAAACGGGCTGGGGAAGTAGACCAGATATCCACGTAGAAAAATCACACGGTGATGATATTACGAGTGTAAAATTATCTACAGACGGTCAAATCCTTCTTTCAAGAAGCATGGACACTACATTAAAGGTAAAATTTAATTAAATTTATTTTTTTCATTAAATTTATATATCTAATTTTTATGTAGGTTTGGGACATGAGAAAGATGAAAGCTCCTCTTAAAATATTCGAAGATTTGCCGAATAATTATGCGCAGACAAATGCTGCGTTTAGTCCTGACGAACAACTAATATTCACCGGAACCTCTGTTGAGAAAGAGAGCAGTACTGGAGGTCTCCTGTGCTTTTTCGATCGAAAGAAACTCGAACTTCATTCGAGGGTTGGGATTTCTCCTCACGCCAGCGTTATCCGCTCTCTCTGGCACCCTCGCATTAATCAGGTTCGCCTCAAAACCCTAATTCCTTTCTATTATGATTTTAATAATTTTTTTATTTATTTTGAATAATTGATTAATTAGATATTTGCGACGGTGGGAGATAAGAAAGAGGGTGGGACCCACGTACTGTACGATCCATTACTAAGTCAAAGAGGAGCGGTTGTTTGTGTGGGCCGAGCTCCGAGACAAAAATCAATCGACGATTATGCAATCGAACCCGTAATTCATAATCCTCACGCGTTGCCCTTGTTCAGAGACGAACCCACTCGAAAGCGTCAGAGAGAGAAAATGCTTAAAGATCCGCTTAAATCGCACAAGCCCGATCTTCCTGTTAACGGGCCTGGATTTGGTGGTAGAGTCGGGACTACTAAAGGCAGTCTCTTGACACAGTATCTTCTCAAGGTATTTATTTATTTATTATTTTTTAATTTCTTTTGTGGCTCTTGGATTTTCATGGGTTTGTTTTTGTGTTGGATTTTGTAGAAAGGTGGGTTGATTGAGGATACGTGGATGGAAGAGGATCCAAGGGAGGCGATTCTTAAATATGCTGATGTGGCGGCGAAAGATCCCAAGTATATTGCACCTGCTTATGCGGAGACTCAGCCCAAAACCATTTTAGCGAAATCCGATTCGGAGGACGAAGAAGAGAAATGAGTGATTTTCTGCAATATGTTTGGTATGTTATGTTAATGTAACTTATTTGTTTGTGCTTTTAGAAATAAAGAGTAACTTACTTAATCAGACTAATTTAGCTTTTTTGGTCTTTGTTGAAGATTATGATTCATTTGCAATGTGTATGGGCTCGAAAATTGAAGGAATTTACAAGCCATGAAAATTGAAGTGTTCTTGTAACTTGCAAGTTGTATTTCCTAATATTAAGCCATACAAACAAATATTCGAAAAGTAAAATACTAGAATCAGTAGGAATCTTATGGTCTGTTTATCCCAAGTTGGGGGAGAATCGAATTTAAATTAGCATCTCTCATCACCATACCAATTATTTTTGTCCTTTGGACCAGTGGGTCCTTTCTCCCGATACAACTCGACGGGAAGGCAATCCAATATTTTTTCTGCAGCAAACCTCGAGTTATGAGGCAAAAACCTAATAATCCTTTCCAATTTTGATCTCGAGTTAACTGTGCGCCCCCACTCTCTCATATATTGCAGCCATTTCGGTTCTGCCACATCATTTCCGAGATACTTCGCTGCTACTATTTTATACTTCACGCTAGAATCTATTGCAAAATTACTTTTCGCGACATCATTTCTCACGCCAATCCCTAATTTCTTTGAACCTTGTAAATAATTCCCTTCATGCGGGAAAATTGCATGGCCACTCTTCGATGAATAAACTATGGGTTTATTACTATCTTTAAGAAATTCCAACTCGCACACATTCACCCACTCGCCTTTCCTATGTTGCGAGAAATATACACTCCATAATTCCCCGTTAAAATTACTAACCCTAAGCGTGAAATGTTCCCAATCAGTCACGTGTCTCCCTATCTTAGAACGGGGGATATTGACGCGACCAATTTGTATAGTCGCGGGTCCATTAAAGGGGTAGAAAACCAACATTGCTATATCGGTAAAGGTCCCGCCTAAAGCTGGTTTTATATGAACATAAAGTTCTGCACTTCCTAAATTGCCGTGTTTTACGATACTACGTTTTGTATCTTCTGGTATATCTATCCAATACATGCCATCTTTATATCCACCAACGGGGAGGTTCGAGCCATCAAAGAGTATCTCCTTTCCAATTTTAATACCCTTTTTGTACAAAGTAGCTCCATTGTTGAAAAACCAAGTGACTGATGATGGTAAATAGATCTCATTCGGATGGAAATAAACTGTAGGGCCATAGTGCTTTAAAAGGAGGAAGATATTTTACGGCACTAATGGAAATTTCTCGTGCCACAAGAAGAAAGCCTTGTAAAGGCTTGTTGTTTGATTGGCCATAGTGACCGAGACAGTGAAATCCATTCGGTAGCTTTTTTGGTTTGTAAAAAGTTGCGCCTTTTGATTCTTCTTTGGCCGAATAAAAACTCCATACAGACTCGAATTGGGTAATCATGGCTAGTTCTAGCTGTCCTATGCGTATTTTCTCCTTGGCAAAGCCTCCACCTGCGAATGATTGTAAGATTGGAGGATCATGAAACATTTGAAATAATGCACTAACCAAAAATTCCAATTTGATTTAAGATGACAATGATAATCTAGCAAAATACACCTCGCGATTAATAAATAGTTGCTAAATGTACGATTGCAAGAGAAAGAACAAGAACAGGAAAAAAAAAAGGATCACCTTGGGGGCCATTGGGGAATCGGCACCGGAAGAGAGAATGGCTCCGGCTCTTTGGAACCAGAAGTTCTGTTCGAACTGAAGCAATTGCACCCGATATCCCAATTGGAGGGTTTTGTTGAAAATAGTAAATAGAGAAAAATGGCAACACCGATGGCGACTGTAGAGCGGATCCAAATCGTGACGGAGAACCATGGAGTCCTTCTCATGATAAGAGCTTCCCCCTGCAAAGAGAATTACTCTTGACTGAGCACTTTCAACCCTTAAGTGTAAATGATGAAAAAAAAAATTGTTTATTGCTTCATCACTCATAGTCATGGCTAAATATTTTACTAAATTTGCTAATATTTTACTGTTTTGATTGTGAACTCCAACTTCTAGATTTTATTTTACTAAATTCAAGACAAATCTAATCCCAGCATTTACTCATGAGGGTAAGACCGGCATAAAAAGATAGTTATTTTTCACAAGTCCCAAACACTCATTGCTCTATATTGTTCAAGTTCCATAAATCTATTGTTAAATTTCTAGATCTTTGACAAGCTCATCTAAGGCTGTTTGGCATGTGAAATTAGTAAAATGTAATCATATTATAAGATGGAAGAATAGTGAATTATGAAATTATGTGATTCTATGATTTATTTGGATACCGTAAAACATGATTCGTTTGGTTTTTTAACTTTTCGGGTTGTGCGTATGAAAAATGGTTATAATTTTAATGAATATATATTTTTTTAATGAATATAACAAATCGTATGATGTGAAATTATCGATATTGGGTAATTGGACTTAAACATATATAATATAATTAGCATAAGTCGATCATGTAATGCCGGTTATGACGTGAAATTTGATAAACTCAATTGTCATGTTGTTAAAATTATCAAATCGTATGCATGGGCAAAAGACGTGAAAATCTATACTAATTTGGTTTTCAATCTTTTGTACTGGACATTCATTGTTTAACAGCGGCCGAATCAAGCTCACGCTTATGGCATAATCGATTAGGTCACATTTGTATGGACACAATACATTGGTTTTCCAAGAAACAATTAATTAGAGGATTACCATCACACAATCTTAAACTAGATGACTCATGTGATGTGTGCGAAAAAGGTAAGCACCAAATCATCGGAATTTAAGTCCAAGGCCGAGACTACTGAACGGTCTCTCCAACTTCTACATATTCGTAATTGTCGATGATTATTCTCGTTTTGCTTGGATTTATTTTATGATTCATAAATGAAAAACGTGTGAGGTATTCATCATTAAGAGTAATATTCTTATAGGGTAATGTATTCAAATACAACTACGCATTAAAATCAAATGCATTGTTTTTTTGAAGTATCATGTATTCGATCCAACGACAAATCTTGCAATATATAATGACGGTAATAAAAATAATATATTTGTAATAAAATTTATGCAAATCCAATAAATACATTAAAACTAAATGGTTTTCATATATAATCACGTTACAAATTCAATAAAAAAAAAACTACAGTATATTTTGTGGAACCGGATCTTGTCCGATGGGCATTGGACCAGATTTCGTCCATGCACCTCCTGAACCATTCGATTTCATCAAAATAAATCATGATTAGGTACATTTAACTTTTCTGTTTTCTTTCCGTTAATTAAAAATAGAAGTGGATCTTGTCTTGGTCTTTCCCTCTTCAGCGTCTTCACATACCTCTTGCAAAAAGTGAGTTATTTTTCTTTCAAATACACATATCAAGAATTTGTTTGCGCGTACTTTGTTCCTCCTCCTCGTCTCTCACTTTCTCTCTCTCTCAAATACACACCTCCATTTTCTTCTAAAGTTCTCCGCCCCAATTATTTTAGTCACAGGCGACGATGAGCATGTCTCTCTTTTGTCTTCTTCCGGTGATCTTCTTGATGTGCATATGAAATTGTTCGGCAAAATATCTCCATAAAGTTCTGACCTTTTATTAGTGTATTTCTGAATTAACTCATATCTTTGATTAAATAATTATTATATCATGATCTTAATAAATATTCATGATTGAAGAATTGCTAGCAAGTTAATAAATGAATTTCACCAAATAGGATAGGCTAAAACAATTTTTGGGTGATCTATTCAGCAATTAAATTTGAATATATGATTGTTTTTAGAATCTTTAGGGTCCGATTCATCAATTAACATAATCCAAACTAAATGTATTTAAATATTTTTGTAAATCTGGTACCTACTCAATTAATATAATTTAGCAATTAACATAATTCAGTAATTACATTTGGAACCTACTACGTACCTATAAAATTGCATTATAATATTTTGGTATTGTACCTACAAAAATGCACTGCAATCAAAATTTGGTACCAAGAAAAGAACGCATTACAATCTTAGTTTCGTCCTTTGAGATTATGTTTGTAATTTAGATGTATAATTTTCTTATCTGTAGTAATATTTAAATGTTTATCAATATTAATTTTGCGTCTTTATTATTTGTTGATTTTTTTAATGGCACAGGTATATTCGTTTTGATGTGGCCATGGCCAATTGTGATGAAGAGTTTTACATTTTCCATTCAGTATGAATTAGGATAGGAAATGAACGGGTACAAATGTTGTACCAGTATGAGATGAAATATCTACATGGTACATCAAAAATTAGAATATTTTCTGTTTATGAAAATTACAAACTTCCTACTTCCTTAATATTATTCAATTTAATTATTCATATAGCATTTAGCAAATATGTAACAAAATCGATCAAATTATTTGAAAGAAAATCAATCATTGGTAGGAGGGATTAAAGTACTGAGAGTGAGAAGAGATAGAGAGGCTAGTTGCTATTTGGATTCACGTTCTTATTCTGTTCAAAGCTTCATGAAAGAGAGAACGATGAGGGTAGAGAGCTAGTGAGAGAGAATAAATGGGAGAGATGAGGAGACCCATGTCTCTTTCCGAAACAGAGAAGAGTCATTCTATCTGAGTTAGACCAAGTTTTGGTTCAAGATCGACGGTTCAAGAAATATGTTGCCATGAGGAAATTGTCTTTGTTGAATTACAAGGAGAAAGTTTTCTTCTAGTTTTTCTGATTCATATCGGGAGAGAAGAGTTCACAAGAGGGAGGAGAGATTTACTTTCTTCTTTTGACGAACGGAAATCAAACGGAACGTGTTAAAATGAATCTCATCATAATGACTCTTGATGAGATCGAACGGCTCAAGACGTAAGCAGACATGATCTCGTCCAGTGGCCACTGGACAAGCTCCGGACTCATATTTTGTAGTGTCAGAATGACACAATATTGTAAATTCTCTGGTGCATACAACAAATGTTTTAGAATTTATTAAGTTTTCAAAAATATTAGATCCATCATATTTAAAAAAAATTACAAATTTACTCTTTTAAGTATTTATTCCTCCATTATATATTTTAATTTGTTTGGATACTAATTTATTTTAAATTTTTCATATCTTTCATTCTACAATATATACTACAAAATATATTTTTTTATCATATAAATGGCATTTTTAGATTGTGATAATTAATTAGGTCACTTCGTATATATTACATAATCAATTGTCAGGACAAATTACAATACATTTAATGGCATCATTAAATATTAATATGCGTACAATGTGATGTACTGAAATACAATGACGTATTTAAATTAGATGCATGATTTTCTCGTAGTACCATGTATTAGAATTCAATGGCAACTCTTGAGGCATATATATTGATGGTAATAAAAATATTATATTTGTAACATGATGTATGTGAATCCAATCATAGCATTAAACCTAAATGGTTTCCAAATAGTACCATGTATTTATTTAAATACTAGCATTACCCCCGCGCAATTGCGCGGGGCTGTTCGGGTTTATAAGTAATGTAGTTGAAAAAAATTGTTGTTCATTTTGTGTATGTGACTTTCTTTTTGTAATCATTATTATATGTGTAATTAAGTGTGTTGTGTGCGAGTGAAATTTTGTAGCAAAAATCGTTTGAATATTTTAAGAGCCGGATTTCTTGAATAATTCAAACGGTTATTGCTAAAAAAATTATCTATATTTTATACTTCATAAGTAAAATAAGGAAAAAGAACGAATGAGTCGTCATGAAATTTATTAAGAACATAATAGTTCAGAAAACATTGCTGAAAAAAAGAGTGTTTTTAATTTCACAAATCCTTAATTTCGCTACATATTTAGCACAAATATTTTTCGTCCTTTGTGTGATCAGCCAACAACAAAGTTTGACGATGTCATCGCTAACCGTTTCGTTCGAACCTTTAATTTAAATTATGTCATGATTATTCGCACATCCATGATTTGGTATATTTTTAACCCCTAATTTTTTTTGGATATTATAAAAAATTCTCTGTCTTTTCGTAAATTCCAAAAAAAAAAAACTCTTTACCAAACTTTTATTTTAAAATACTCCTTATGGATGATATTAATTTTTTTTTTCCCAAAATACCCTCCAAATCTCATATGTAATAATTAAAACTTATTTTTGTTATTTTTTATTAATTTTAAGAAAATTCATAAACACTTCTTAACACGTAGTGATTTAAAAAAATTTAAATTATTACATATTTTGTTTATATAATTTTAATATTACATTCTTTATTCATAAAAAAACTAACATTAAATGATAATAAATAAACATCTTGCAAATATATTCATAGAAAATATCTATTTAAACATCTATTTTTTATTTTAGTTTTCTTTTTATGTATTTTTGAATAGTTTTGTGATATTTTATTTTTAAATATTTGTAAGATGTTCTTTTATTAATATTGTTCAACTTATTATAATTTTATTTTAGTTTTTCAAGAAAAATAATAAAGGACCAAAATGTAAATTTTAAAACTTCGAAGGACCAAAATGCAAATATAAAGGACCAAAATGTGATAAAAAGACCAAAATATAATTTTTTTTAAAAAATAGGACCAATTTGAGGCCCCTGGACTAAAATGTAAATTTCAAAACTTCGAAGGACCAAAATGCAAATATAAAGGACCAAAATGTAAAAAAAAAGGACCAAAATGCAATTCTTTTTTTCGAAAAAAGGACCAATTTGTACATAAAAAAGGACCAAAATGTAAATTTCAAAACTTCGAAGGGCCAAAATGCAAATATAAAGGACCAAAATGTAAAAAAAGGACCAAAATGTAATTTTTTTTTCCGAAAAAAGGACCAATTTGTAACTCAAAAAGGACCAAAATATAAAAAAAATATTTTTTTTTACAAATAGGCCCTGGTGACGTGGCTGCACCAGGCAAGAAAAATAATAAAGGACCAAAATGTAAATTTTAAAACTTCGAAGGACCAAAATGCAAATATAAAGGACCAAAATGTGAAAAAAGGACCAAAATATAATTTTTTTAAAAAAATAGGACCAATTTGAGGCCCCTGGACTAAAATGTAAATTTCAAAACTTCGAAGGGCCAAAATGCAAATATAAAGGACCAAAAATGTAAAAAAAAAGGACCAAAATATAATTTTTTTTCGAAAAAAGGACCAATTTGTAAATAAAAAAGGACCAAAATGTAAAAAAAATATTATTTTTTTTACAAATAGGCCCCTGGTGACGTGGCTGCACCAGGAGGCAGCAAATCCCCTTGCATTATATACTAGGACAATATCCCGCGCTTCGCTGCGGGGTATATTATTTGATAAGAAATAATATAATAAGCAAAAGTAATAATTTTATATATTATTTGATATATTTAGAATTGGTACGAATCAAAAATATTATAATAATTACAAAAAAACGCAGCTTGGTACCAATCAAAACTGTTATAATAAGCCAAAAAAAATAATAATACCAGCTCAGGCTAACAAAAAGTATTTGTGTGAATAATATTTTGTTAACAGTAAAATTATAGTATACAAATTATTTTTATTAATACGACGAAAAATTCAAATATTTTATTTAGAACACAAGACATGTCAATTATATTTATTAATACGATGAAAAATTCAAATATTTTATTTAGAACACAAGACATACGTCAAATAAAATAAAATTCCAAAAAAAAAAAAAAAACGAACAATACCGGTATAAACAGTAGATGAATGAACAGTAACACGCTGAACAGTACCGCGATGAACAGTAAAAGGGTGACGTGGAACAGTAAAAGGGTGACGTGGCCTCACCATATGTCGAGTATTCAAAAATTAATGAGAGGGGAGATTAGATAGATAATGGAAGAAAACCTACCGTACATACAATAACGTAATTAAAAATAAATATTCTTGGAATGTAATGTATTCTGATTCAATGAATGTATTAAAATTAAATACATATTTGTTTTCTTTTGGTGTGATGTATCTGTCAGCCTGCCTATATATATATCAGGACTATATGCATCATGATATTGCATACACAATATTAAAAAAAAAATAGACATTTGAAGAGAAGGGAAATAATTAAAGAGATGGATTCGAAGAGGATAATTGCATTTGGTTTGTTGTTGGTCGTCGTGCTCGCAATTTCTGCTCAAGAAGTTTCGTCGGACTCTGTGGAGACGAAGAAAATAAGTGACTCTGTAGCTTCATCTATTTTGATGCCGAAAACAATTGACTACATTTGCTACATGACTTGTATCAAAGGTTGTCCGGGTAATAATGCTACGTGTCTTGCGGCGTGCCGCGAAAAATGCAGCCATTGAGGAAATATCCATCCATGTCTCCTTCAAATAGTTAATTAATATTTTTTCTTCATTAAGTGTGAGTTATATTAAATTAAATAAATTGCATTGTATCTTGATTTTGTTTTATTTTCTTCAATCAATTATTTGTGGTTATTTGTTATAATAGATTGAAAGCAATTTTGTCAAATTAAACATAATCGATGCAACGACATTAAATTATCATTTTCAAATTTAAAACAGTAATGTTGTTCAGAATAAATAAAATTATACTGTTTTTAAACCATACAAAAAAATCTTAATTAACTTTATCAGGACTAAGAAACTCAATAATATTTGAAATTCAAAGAATTCTGCAATTTTACTTTTCTCTAGCATATTTGAAATTATCGTTGGTACTATTTTCTAAGATTTCATGTTTATTCTTCGACAAGTTGCGCGCATATACACTATCGTGCTTGCAATTGCAGGAAGGCAAGAAACCTTTGAAGATTCTCAAATTGTTCTTTGTTTATTCGAAGATTCTCAAATTGATCGCTGCACTCTATCGGATGTATTATTATATTGTCTTTCTTTTGCATCTGATTTTTATTAGCAAAAGGTCTGCACGTAGGTTAGAAGGCAAAGAGAGACGGCAAATTCGTACCAATTAAAATGAATATCCCACTTGTACAACAAAATGTAGGTTAGTTCAACCCGTACCTTTGTATTTGGTTTATCTAAATACTACGAAGTACGAACTCATATCTGCGGGTTTTGTTGTCGGGGATTAACGATTAGGATTAGAACTTTAGAACTTTTATTTTATGTGTTGATGTATGAATTTGTGTAATTTGGACTTCATGAGGACGATTGTACGAATTTGACTGTCGCATGAATTGTCGTTGAATTATTTCATTTTTAAAAATAATAAATGAGCGGGGAACAATAGTAATAAAATGCATGTTTGTGAGTTTTTTTTAGGAATATGGAAAGGACTCTAAGTCCCACATCCAGTGAAATTTTATAAAAAATAAAAAAAGTTATTTAGATCAAAGGTTTCTTCTTTTTATTTTCCTACTCATCTAAAATATGCTAGTAAAAAAAGAAGCAAAAACTATATTTTCCAGCCTTTCTAATCCTAGTTCTGGATTCCGGGTTTTACAAACCTTTTCCGGATTCCCTTTCTCAGTTCCCTTTGTGAATATAAACTTTATGAATATGAATGTATATATTCAATGGGGTATTATGATAATGCAGAAGTAAGAGATATATCACATATGATTAATGTTTTGATAGGTACATCCTTGATCATTCCTATTTATGCATTTATTTATTATTTTATTTTATTTTAAATTATCACATTTTGCCAAGAGGTACTAAGTGCATATTTATTGTATTATACTATTGAGTTTTTTTTAATGTCTTGAATGGTAAGATTTGCTTTTCTGGTTTTAAGTTGTTTTCCAAGATAATAATATTATATTTTTCTGAATTAATATTAAATAAATGTTATCATTGATTTGTATTTAATGGGGAAATTATTATTAATCATAAATACTAAATTTAATAGTCAGCAGCAAATCGGAAACTTTTTCCTAGTAAATTTTAAAGAACAAATTGATATTTGTACTTTGAGGTCATATATGGTGCCCCTCAAATTCTCCCCAACATTCTTTATATCACAAATTAACAATTAATTAACATGATAATTAACAAAAATATACTTCATTAACGGTTAATTGATATATAATTAAAATACATATAAATTAATAATTCTTAATCAATATCAATTAATCGTTTTGAAATATATTTTTTGTTAATTATCATGTTAATTAATTGTTAATAGACGATATGGATGATGTTTTGGAGAATTTGAGGGGCATGGTATAATTATCCTTGTATTTTTATAAGGATAAATTTGATATTTCGATCCTTGAATCTTTCCATGTATAATAGAAAGGAGAGTTCTATCGTACACCCTTTTAAAAAAATATTTTTGGTATTTAAGCAATTAATTATATTTCTAAAAGAGTGTATCATAAAATTTATTTTTTTTTGAAATTTTTTCTTTAAATGGACAACAAATAATTTCAATTTAGAACAAACATTAATTAGTAAATATACTTGAGACATTATCTTAAATATTTAAAATGGGTGTATGATAAGAAAATGGGTAAGATAGATCAATCCCCCGTACTAGAAATTCTCTATTTGTTTAAATCACAGTTCTGTATAACCTGGGAATTGAAACCCTGGATCTGAGTAGTCCGTCCGTCCGTTCCCGTCTCAGAGCCCTGAACCCACAAAACCACGAAAACCATGCTCGACCTGGATTCTAATAAATAAATCAAGATCTTTCTTTTGCACCATTTCCTCTCCTTCTTCTTTTGATCGATTGCAGCTTGGGCGATCTCATTCACGGATTGTAACCCTTAGCCGCTCATCTTCATCCCCTTCTTCGAGTAAGATCGATCTATCTGCTTTTTTCTGTGCATTTTTTTCTGTATGTTTTGACGTATGATGCTGCAGTAGATCTTTTTGTTCGTAATTTATAGTTGTTTTTCAATCGAATTATGGCGGAACGTGCTAATTTCATCCGATTTTCATATTTGGTTCTGGAAATTTAAATAAGTATTTCATTTTATTACCAAATTGTTTGTTTACGATCCATTGTTCACTGCTAGCATACCTAGACAGTGTAGTCTTTCTTTTGTTGAAAGGGGTGTTTTTGGGCTGTAGTGGGCATTTTATCTCCTTGTTAACTTAATAATTAAGGGTCTTAAAGAAACCGACTTTATTTGTAAAGTCTTCCTCCTCGGCAACTTTAATGCCTGCTTAAATTTTTAAATTAATAAATCATTGATCTGTTTGTTTTTATTGCATTATTATTTATTCAATTGTGCAGTTCCATTTTTTAATTTCTCAAGTCTAGGTCAAATTAACCCGATCCAACAAACCGTGTATTATTTCCCAATGAAAACCCCATATGCTAAGGAAACTAAAAAACTTGAGTTGACTTAGAAATGGTCCATAAATAATGTATAAGCTTCATTGAGAATCATCACATAACAGATCTACTTTTCTCTTTCATACTTTCTTAATTTCTTGCTTTTGTTTCGAGGTTTTCAGGAATTCATTCGGCGAAGTCAACAAAATGACAACAACACAAGAGGTATCAACAAATCCTTCTCTCAAATCGATAAATCGATCTAATTACATTTCCTATTCCGCACTCAATTTTGTTAGATCTTCAAAATCATCCCCAAATTATCTTAAATTGTTTCGATTGATTAATTCCCCTAACAGAACACTTGCGCGATATGCCTGAGCAACATGGGCACGGACGGGAAAGCGGTCTTCAAAGCGGAATGCTCCCACTCGTTCCATTTCCAATGCATCTCCTCCAACGTGGCTCACGGCAACCTCGTTTGCCCACTCTGCAAGTGCCAATGGACCGAGCTCCCATTCATGGCTCCTCCTTCAATTCCCGTCCCATTTGCTCGCCGCCCCCTCCCCCGTGAAGCCACTTTACCTTTCTACGCCCAACCAGAACCCTCCGTCTTCAACGACGACGACCCAATTGAGCCGCCACGCCAAACGCCGGACCAAGAAGACGCACCCGCGTCCGAACGCACAACCAACGGAAGAGTCGAAATGAAGACTTTTACTGAATATCCATCAGTGGTGAACTCATCCTCTTATGAGGATTTCGCCGTGGTGGTCCACCTCAAGGCGCCGAGAGGGCAGTCCGAGCAGAACCCCGAGGCTGAACGTGCTCCGGTGGATCTGATCACCGTGCTCGATGTCAGTGGAAGCATGTCTGGCGCGAAACTGGAATTGCTGAAACAAGCTATGGTTTTCGTGATTCAGAATCTCGGACCGGCTGATAGGCTTTCGATTGTCTCCTTTTCGTCCCATGCGAAAAGGCTCATCAAGCTGACTAGGATGTCTAGTGATGGAGCCGACCTGGCTCTACGCGCGGTTGACTCGCTCATCGCTGGTGGCGGTACCAACATTACCGAAGGTCTCAGTAAAGGCGCAAAGGTACATTCCTTTAATTTCCTTTTATTTTTATTTTTAAATAATGACATGGATATTTCTTGAAATTCAATTAGATATTGGAGGAGTGCCGGCAGAAGAACCCGGTGAGCAGCATGATTCTTCTCTCTGACGGACAAGACACGTTCCTTTCTCCGCGGTATCATAACGGGCGTTCGATGATGAACTACGACGCTCTCCTCCCTTCCTCGATCCTCCATGCGACAGGACGTCGGATTCCGATCCACACGTTCGGATTCGGCACGGATCATGATTCGCTCGCCATGCACCGCATCGGCGAGGCCTCCGGAGGAACCTTCTCCTTCATCGAGGACGCTTCGGCCATCACCGAAGCGTTCGCTCAGTGCATCGGAGGGTTACTCAGCGTGGTTTCTCAGGAGGGGAAGATTACCATCTCCTCGGCTAGCAACGACGTGATCGTGTCGAGGATTAAATCAGGACGATACGAGAGCGTCGTCGAGACTGGAGGAAAGAAAGGCACCATTGATGTGGGCGAGCTTTATGCTGATGAGCAGAGAAGTTTCTTGCTTTTCATTAACGTTCCCATTGCTGCTGTTGTGGGACCCATCAATCTGTTAAAGGTATAATTAATTTGATCGTATGAAATCATTAAATACTTAATTTAAAAAAATGATATTACAGGTGAGTTTCGGTTACAAGGATGCGATCACCTCATCGCACATAACTCTAGAAGAACTAGACGTTTCGATCGAACGTCCCGACACGGTCCAAAACAACCAAATCTGCGTAGAGGTTGAAAGAGAGAAGCTTCGCGTGCAAGCAACCGAAGACATGGCGGATGCCCGCGCAGCCGCAGATCGTGGGGCCATGAACGTCGCAGTTGGAATTTTAGAGAACCGTCAGAGACAAGTGACCACCTCTTCATTAATCGGCGACTCTTCAGTCGATATGCTCCAACAAGAGCTATCCGAGTTACAAGCGAGGATGAGCACGAGAGCGGGATACGAGAAGTCTGGCCGCGCGTATGCTTTGTCTGGGATTAGCGCGTATACGAGTCAGCGCGCGACTGCGAGGAGTTCGTCTACCACTGGCGATGTTATGGATTACCAGACTCCGGCTATGTTGGATATGAGGAGGAAGTCTCAGACGGTGATGCTGAATCGGGTTAAACCGAGTACGGACGGAAGTGATGGGAGTGGGAGTGGGAGCGGAGCCGGCGGGTTTCCTCCCATGCATACCAGGTGAATTATAATCGGTGGGTTGGTAAATAATAATAAATGGTAATGAACGGAGTGTTGGGAATGCGTTAGCGTGTCTCTTTCTTTCTCTCGAATGTTGATTTTTTTTTTAAGCGTGGTTTTTATTTTTTGGGGGTAAATCCTTATCAGTTTGTTAAGAGGATTAACCTTTTCTTTTGTTTCGGCTTTCTTTCGGTGATACTAACTTTCTAGTCCTGCTCTGTTGAATGTTGATTTCGTTTTATTCTCTCAAAATTGTGTGGCAATTTCAAATAATCTTGTTAAGACTTTTTGTGATGTGATCATGTGAATAGAGGCAAAGAGCAACTTGGGGACTTGGACTTTTGCTAACTGTGTTCGATTTGGGATGATATTGTATCGATTTTCTGTCGACAGTCAATTGACTCGAATTATTTTATCTAGTATATATATGGTGAATTAGTATTCTCCTTTTTTATCGAAACGTTTATATAGGAAGGGTCACCAAAGAATTTTGGAATTTTTTTATAGTTCGATAATTAGTTAACGGTCCTCCCAATTATTCCGATCAAGATCCTTCACTAGACATTAATAATGCATTTTCATTGTGATTAGAGTAGTTAATATATAATAATATTTATGATTGTTTAACTACTATAAAATATTAGTTGATTAAATAATATATAAGACTTGCATAAAAAATATTACAATGTTATATATTAAAATGATTGCTGACTGGGATGACCAATCCGCTGGGATCCACAGTTTTAACACATATAATTATTTTATTGTCTCTCTTGTTTTATTAAAACAGTGTATACATTATATTGATGTCGATATTAATTAGCATTTATCCACACGTCTTCCACTATCTAAATAATAATAACTATACTCTTAATTATTTATTGTTGTATTATTCTGAAACTAAACGAAATTATAAGTTTATATAACACATACACACTATCTAAAGTCAAACACATAACGTGATAATCTTATCCACGTTTTAGCTAGAATCCTCTACATTTTTATTAAATTGAGACACCATAGTCCTAATTAGAACAATGAAACTTAATCTCTCGGAGAACCATCTACTAGTCTCATACATAAATATTAGAATTTTTTTATATTCACATAAATATAAGAAAATTTTGACATTATTCGAGCAAATTAAACCGAAATTGGTTTGACAATACACCTGATAGGCACGTAAATATCACGATTAATTGTGTTCGTCCAATCAAATATTGTCGCGTCAGCTTCGAGTTTGATTCGATTATCTTTTGTCGAGATTAATATCATACTCTTCTTCATGTAAACAAAAGAAAATTCTATGTCACAATTTTCCTTATATTCATGTACAAAAAATTGATGGGAAACTTATTTTGATGAATGTTCAAAGAGGCTGACTAATTGTCGCCGGCAAATTTTCGTGAGCTCATCCACCACAAACCAAGCGACGCCCAAACTGCTATTAAAAATATAATGGTCGTGTATAAAATTTATTCAAAAAATTATATAAATTTCTATTAAAAGAGTATATACTAGATATTTTAAAAGATGTATATTTCTCTTCAAATATGTGCAATAATTATGTAAAAATATGTTATGTTGTTGGAAAAATATATACCACACATCTAAAAAAAAAAAAAAGTTCAAAAAGACATATTGAAGCTAAAACGGTTTATACATTTTAAAAGGCATCTGGCACATTTTAAAAATGCATAGCACAACACATCTAAAAATATATCTTACATGTAAAAAGGTATATTTCTGAAGGTTAATTCGAACAATATATTATACTACATAACATGTAACTAAAAAGGTATATTGTAGTTAAAAATGAAGAAAAAATATGGTTGGCCCCTTTAATATCTCTTCAACCTATTAGGTAGTAAATCATAACAAAGATAAATTTTATTAATTAGGTGGTAAACATTATTGATTATAGGATAAATTACATTATCATAACAAAGTTTGGCTTATATTATTGTTATTTTAGTTTACACATTATAAATCATATTTATTCAAACAAATTTTTAATTGTTTATCTTCAATCTTTTTAAAAAATAAAGTACTTTCATTTACATTTTGCAGATTTTTGCGAACTTATATTTTTGGTTATTTTTATGATAATTTTATTTTGTAATATTTTCGACAAAATCTAATTTATGGTTTTTTTAGATTTATTCGAACTTATTCAAAAAACTGATTTTTTTTTAATCAAAACTTATTGTATCTTTGCATTATTAATTGTTCATCATTTTTTTTATATTTATATTTTCTAGAATAAATAAAAATATATATTGGTAAATAGATTCAAAATATAATTTGTTAGAGTTATATTGGACGTAATACATGTTAAACAATGTAAGTGTGAAACGGTGAAAACGGGTCGTGGGCTTCGTTTAACATATGTTTAAAGGTGGATTAATTTAACCAATAACTTATTTGCTAAATTTGTAAAGTTAGATTTAGTTAATTATGGATTGTGATAAACAAATTTATTAAAAATATTAAACACATGAATTATGTGTGAATAGTGGATTTGTTGTCCCTTCAAAGAAGTATATTGATTAGCGAAAACAATGAAAATAATTAGGATTTGATTGGCGACCGATCGATTTTTCTTCAAAGAGATATGTTCATTCGTGACAAGCCAATAATACGATACATAATATATTCATGTATAATTTGAAGCAAACGTTTTTCAAAACGGTCAAATAAAACGGAATATGTTAATAATTCGTCAATTTGGCTATTTGTCTATAGTTAGATTTATTTTACATAATACATATACAATAATTTGGTATATAAAAGTATATAAATATAAAAAAAATATTCATATGTAATTGAGAAATATAATTATTTTTGTAAATAATGTTTATTTTAATTCAAAATCATAAAATTATATATTATTATTGATATTTTCGTTGTCTTAAGCAATGTTTGATTGAAGTTTTTGTTATTATTAAAAAAATATATAATTGTTTTCTCGTGAAAAACGTATTGTATTGTACGTGTTTTTAAAAAAATTATGATTTGTAATACATAATTGTCCATAAATTATACACGTATTATTCGCGAACTGAACAATTATGATTGAAGATTTTGTGGAGGATAAAACTACTGATTTGGAAAGAAACTACATCATCTAAGAAATAAATTTTGTTGATTCTCCAATTAGGTGACTCGGATGGAAACCTAATTCAAGAAATATGAGGAATTTTTTTCCTTAACGCGTCAATAATAATTATTGACTATCTTACACAACAAACCACAATATACAATTATACAACATATAAACGATACATACGAACCTTCAAAAATTGGGTATGTAACGTTGTCCTAAGTACCCTATATGTGTGGGAAGTCCTGCGCACGTGTATAGTATTTCGCAAAATATAACATATATGTAAAATAACATAACACATAACTAAAAAATATATATCATATATTTAAAAATAATATTAAAAAAATTTATTTACTTTCTTTATTATACTCTGTATATCGTAAAATATAACATTTAGAAAACAACCTCGGATGGCAGAAATATTTTCTCAGGTAAAAAAATCACTCTATATTTCCTAATTTCCGGTTTTTATTTTATAATTTACACATTCATCCATTAAATCCATGTCCAAATCAGTGTTCGATATGGTGGGTAGTTCTAAATGGGAGACGCATATCACCACTGATTTTTATCCCAAAAAGTTGACAATACATAGCATAAAAATAGTAAAAAATAATTAAAAATAAACAGAGTCAAATAACACACAAAAAAGAAAAAGAACCGCCTCGCAAAAAGGGCGGCTTCCCTTCCTTCCCTTCTCTTCCCATTTCTCTCCCCTCTCCCCCTCTCTCTCTCTCTCTCTCTCTCTCTCCTTCTCCTAACCCTAGCATTCTAACATCTCATCCTCAATTTCCTCCATCCAATTTCGGTTTCCAAAGGTAAAATTCTGAGTAATGGAGAGCGCGTGGACTCGAGCGAAACGAGCTTTGGCGCACAGGCTTTGTATCGCCATTCCCGGACCCCGGGAAGAGGTGGCGGAAAGGTCGATTTCGGTCGCGAATTTTGTAGAGTCTGCGTCGGATTCGGTGCCGGATTCTTCTGCTTCTGTTTCTTTGTCCGCTTCTGGAAGCAGATCGTCTAAGGTGATTTTTTTATTGGTTGTGTGATTTATTATGTGTTTATTTTGATGAGGAATCGTTTGGGAAGCGATTTTGTTTAATTTAATGTGAATTTTATGGCAATGTGTTGATCTCTTTAGGGTGTTTTGATGCAAATTTCTAGAAGTTTTTATGTGTGGTTAATTTCGTTTCCTCTTTTTTGTGTTCAAATTCTGCATATACCATCTTGGTTGTTGAATTTTCGTCTAGTAATTGTCTATTTGATTTAATAATTCTGATAACAATCCTTGTATTTTTTCAAAATTAATGTCAAAAGGGCGGGTTCCCTTTTAGAAAATTCTTCTGATTCTTAGAATCTTGACTTTTTCATCTCAATCTGAGATTATATTTTCAGATAGCAATTCCAAACTCATTATTTTCACAAAGCGTTCTTCTTCTTCTTTTTCTTTGACAACAAATAATGCAGAAATTTACATCTTTTACAAAATTGAAGTTGTTAAGAAATGCCCAAAATGCCAACTATTTGGCATGATTTAAGATCATTACGTGTGGTTCTCCTTTTATTCGTCATTGATTGATTTCTTTCTTATTTTGTAAGGTTTCTTTTCATGATAAAACTTGATACCCTATCTTGATTCTGTACAAGGACCACTTCCAATTTTGGTTGTTAAACTAGTTAGGAAACTTTCATTGCCTATTTTTCAATCCCCGAAATTTACTGGTAGGAAATTAAAAGCCCCTTCTTTGGTCACCAACTACCCCCTTTTGTATGAATATTATCTCAATTTCAAATTTATCATTCGTAGACAAACTATGTTGTATCAAAATTGTGCACCATGTGTAAATACTGTGGTTAATTTGATTTTATTAATTGAATAAAGGGGTCAAAATCAAAACCATGAACTTTTTCTTTGACTTGTACATTTGAGAAAGAGATAGATTTGTGCTAAAGGGATAAGCTTCAAATTTCTACTTTTCTACTACTACTACTAAACGATTGAATTATTTAATCCTGGTCAAAAATATCTGCTAAATTAGTAATTGCACCACCGTTAAAGTGCAAATTCAAATTCAATCACTCGTGTGATACCTCCACTATCTATTTATTAGTAAGTGGAGTGTAGCTGGACATAGAATCGTGATCTCATTTTGCGACTCGGCGATGTTGATATCATCTCAACTTGTTAACCCAAATAAAATAATAATTGCTTATTCTTTATTCTTGACTTTTATCATAGTGAATAATTTTGGACTAACATACAGCCCTTTATACCAACCAACTCTTTTTGTAACCCCAATTTTTTATTTTTTATTTTTCAGGGGATATGTGCGATATGTCTCGTTACGATGAGAACGGGACAAGGGCATGCATTATTCACGGCACAATGCTCGCACACATTCCATTTCCACTGCATCTCCTCGAACGTGAGACACGGCAACATTATCTGTCCAGTCTGTCGTGCAAAATGGACGGAAATACCCTCGCACATTCAACCACCCGAACCCCATCTCAGCAGGTCTCGAGTCAATCCAGTCAACACCACCCACGATGTTTCCTCCACCACCACCTCCTATCCTTTCGGTTTCCTCCCCCGTGTCGTCCGCATGGCCACTCCTACTCGTCGCCAGTTCCACCCTCCCGAACCGGCAATATTCAACGATGACGAACGCGTCGTTACCCTTTCAATACCCGAAACCAGTACCAACAACAACCACGTCCTCACCCCCAATTTAGAAAGAGTTAAAGTGAAAATGTTTCCTGAATACTCAGCCATTCCTCATGCAACGTCGAAGGAGAATTTCGGCATTCTAATCCATTTAACGGCTCCTCATTCTTCTTCTATAAGACAAGTCGAAGACACCTCGATTCGTGCTACGATTGACTTGGTTACCGTCCTCGACGTGAGCGGAAGCATGGCGGGGACGAAACTCGCGCTTTTGAAACGTGCGATGGGTTTCGTGATCCAAAATCTCGGACCGAACGACCGGCTCTCGGTCGTCGCGTTCTCATCCAATGCGCGTAGATTGTTCCCATTAACTCTGATGTCGAGCAACGGGAAACTACACGCGTTACAAGCGGTGAATTCTCTTTCTGCCAGCGGCGGAACCAACATTGCCGAGGGATTAAGAAAAGCCGCGAAGGTGATCGACGAGCGCTCTCACAAGAATTCTATTTGTAGCATAATCCTTCTTTCTGATGGCCAGGATACGTACACCGTTGCCGCAAACCGGGTCCGTAACCCGGATTACAGAGCGCTCGTGCCTCCTTCGATTCTTTGCTCCACTACTGGGGGGCGTACACCTGTCCATACTTTCGGGTTTGGAACAGACCATGATTCTGCTGCGATGCATGCTATTGCTGAGATTTCGCGCGGGACTTTCTCGTTCATCGAAGCTGATGTGGTAATTCAAGACGCGTTTGCTCAGTGTATTGGTGGGCTTATGAGCGTTGTTGTTCAAGGAATGTCACTTTGCATTCGATGCATGGAACCCGGGACGGTAATCACGTCGATTCATTCTGGAAGTTACGAGAATGATTTGTGTGATAATGCACGGACCGGAACGATCGAAGTTGGGGACTTGTACGCGGACGAAGAGAGGGATTTCTTGGTGTCTATCACGGTTCCTTCGCTCGAAGGACAGCGAGTAACGAAATACCAAAACCCGCTTATTAAAGCGAGCTATGCTTACAAAGATCCCATGACGGGCGAAATTATAACGTTACAAGACGAGGGAATCGAATTGACGATCGATAGACCGGAGCATATCGAAACGATGCCTGTGATGTCGAGAGAAGTGGATCGAGAGAGAAACCGCGTGCAAGCCACAGAAGCCATGTCAGTCGCGAGGCAAGCTGCCGAACGGGGCGCGCTTTCCGATGCGGTCTCGGTGTTAGAGGAGCGAAGAAGGTTACTATCCGAATCTCTAGCCGCGCGTAACGGGGACAGGCTTTGCTTGGCTCTCGACGCGGAGATGAGAGAGATGCAAGAGAGGATGGCGAGTAGAGAGAGGTACGAGGAAATGGGGAGAGCGTACATGCTCTCGGGACTGAGCTCCCATTGGTCGCAACGTGCCACTGCACGAGGCGACTCGACCGAGAATCATAGCATGGTGCATTCGTATCAGACTCCTTCTATGATCGACATGTTGCAACGCTCCCAGACTTTTCTTCCGGCCGTGCGATCGCCGGTGCAGGTGCCGAGACCGGCGGTCAGGCCGTCGAGGTCTGTGGGAAGACATACTCAGCTTTCGTAGTTTCGAAGGTGTTCTGATTTTTTTAACCAAAACTGAAAATAATAGGTCCGTTTTAACCTGGAAAACGAAGAATGGATGATATTTTTTTTTAACGAGAAAGAATGATTGCGGCGATTCTTTTTCGTTGTTTTTCTATAGTTGATTCTTTTGTATTTGGTAATTGGAAGATATAGTTTTGGTGTAAAAGGTGGAAATTGGAGATTGGCGTAAAAGGGTGAAGGTATATTTTTTTTTCTTTTTTATAAATGTTTTTCTTTTGGTGAGCTAACTCCCGGTTCTTTTGGTTTTGGCGTAATGTGTATATAAGGAAAGGTTGATTTGTATGGACAAATATTCTTATGTGATCATTCTTTTTGTATTAATTTGAAATCTCTGGTACTAATGTAAATATTGGTCATTATGTGTGTGTTTTACAGTAAACTCTAATTACAGTAAATAAATTTTGACGTATCCTCATATTTCACCTCATATTTCATCTGCCGAACCGGAAAAGACGGGAACCAAACCAAAATCTGGTTTGTTTGAATAAAGGACCAGACATGTATGGGTTTTTCAATATAACTGGTTCGACCTGGTTTTTCTTTTTGCGTGTTTAATGCCCTTGATTTATTTTTTATATTTTACATTTCTTAATACGATTAATTATATTATATTTTCTTCCTCAAATAAAGAGGATAATTATAAATGAATATATATGTCAACACATGAATGAAAATTTATCTCGAGACAAAATTCATGGTAAAAGAAATATCATAAAATAATCAATTCACAATAAAAATACATAAGTATATACCCTTAATGATTTAGATTTTTATAATTTTCATTGTGATAAAAAATATGATTTCTTTTATCAATCAATCATGAATCATGAAATTGGAAATCTCTATAATTTGTTCATATATCTTCTTAGCTTGTTGTTATTTGTATAATTAAGTATGAAGTTTTATGTTTATGCGATACTTGAATTTTTTTTAAATTATATATATTAACGGTTCAACCAGCTGGCCCACTGGTTTGATTAGTGAATCAGTGACTCAGGACTTGTCCAAGTCGCGAGTTAAAACACATCGGTAAAATCAAAATAGCAAATTGATTGTTAATTTAATCTGTAATATCTAATGAATTGCACAATTATAATTTACTGTACACACCATAAAGTTACGCCACATAAATAAGCAGTTAAAACCAAAACCTCAGATAAATAACTATCACAAAATCTATATTACCTCTCAGAAAACTAACTCCGACAACACCACAAAAACCTAATTGAATCAAAGAAGAAGATCATAATGTAATTTGCTTCATCATGTACATTACATAAAATAGTATCAAGGGGGACTATTTTATTCAAAATTGTCCCCCAAAATCGCATTTATTCGACAACCATATACAAACTGTATGATCATCACTCGCAGATGCTAACATATGAGGCCTCGCATGGTTCCACGTCACCGAATTTACTGTCCTTAAATGCCCACTTAACACCTTTATAGGCCTTTCACTCCCTCTTCGCCAAATATACACCTAAAAACAAACAAAAAAATTTTAAAATTTTTTTTACGAAAAAACCCAACAAAACTTACAAAATTACCTTCGAGTCCTCGCTCCCACTTGCAATGAAAGAACAATTCAATCCCCCAAAGCAAGACCTAATTACATATTGCCCTTGCTCATGTCCCTTGAACTTATCGGGTATATCATCTGGATCCGCATCCACCTCTCTTAAATGGATCTCTTGGCTATTCAAACTAACAATGAAAAATTTCCCATCTCGAGAAATCGACAATGAAGTGATTGTATTCTCTTCATGAATCACTCTCTCTTTTCCCTTTGGAAATTCGCAGATATAAATATCCTTCTCTGCGCACATAAAAAGCTGCCCTGTATGTGACATCGCGAGATGAGATGCGTTAGGGATTCTCTCTCCTTCCCATACATCAATCTCGTTTCCTTGTAAATCGCACGAGAATATTCTGTTTTCTGGCGCTGAGCTGGCGCAGAGGATTTTATCCGAAGTGGGAAACCACGTGCACGAACTGATTACGCATTTTATGGTTGCGGTACAAGAGCCGGTTTTCACGTCCCATAATTTTACGGCTTGGCCCTGGCCGATTGTGAGAAGCATTGTGTCGTTTGGACTCCACGAGACAAATGAAACGGGTCCTTCGTGACCCACGAGGCAGTGCTTGAACGACACTGCGTCGTCTTCTTCCACCTGAGAAATTACTGAAATTATCATTTTCATGTTCAGTTTAAATTTTTTATAATCCACTTTAAACTGAAAAATAAAAGCGAGGAGAGAGAGAAAGAGAGAGAGTTTACAATACCGTCCAAATGATGGCTGTAGAATCACTAGAGGAGGAAGCGAGATAATTTCCATTGTTTGAGAATTGTACAAACCATACTTCATTTTTGTGTTCATATAATATCTGCAAAAACATGAGATTTTCATAAATTGATGATAATTAAAAAAAAATAGAGAATATGAACTTGTCAGATCAGACCTGACTGCAATTGGAAGGAATTTGATCTGATCCACACTTGTGATCTTTATATAAAGTTGTCTCCTTTGGCGAATTATGGTATACGCACGAAGCAATTTGATTGGAAATTGCAGTTTCGACCAGATGCTCTAATCTCCCATGAGGGGCTCTGATCCATGGCGGTAACAACTCAACCAAATCCAATAACAATGCAATTCTTCTCTGCACAGTTGAATGAGTTGTTCTTGATTCTTCTTTCTCCTCGCAACAAACAAGTAGTTGAGCTAGAGGGTGAATCTTACATTTCTCCACGCCCAATGGGCCAATTTGATTCCGCAAAACCTCTATAGAGGGTAGAACCTCATTGGATCCGATAAGCTCCAAGAAATGCTCTTTCCAAACCAGAAACGAAGCGGAATCCCGTACTGTTGTATCGATATCCGGTATTGAATTAATTGTCGATATGCAACTCTTCCATCTGCCAGACATAATGTCGAGCAGAAGAGATGCGTGCTCGGCGGAATCCAGACAAACTCCTGATTCGGATTCCAGTGAGCTAGCAGCCTTGTTGTATCCGAGCGAATAAAGAGACTGCACAATGATTCTTATGAACTGGTTGCCGTCGATTACACCTCTCGAGCCCAGAACGGAAAGGCGTGATTCCGTTGAATTGGCATACAAAAGACGGGACTTTGGTTCAGATTTAGAGATCTCAGAAGCTTCCATTATCACTGAATTTGTCAGCTTGACTACTCGTGCCCACTTCTACAGTGAGAAGGAGAGAGAGAGAGAGCAGAACGAGGTGCGAAAAATCGAAGTAGAATGGACGATGAAAGAGACGAGCTTTTTAGTCGCAATGGACCGGTGATTATATAACTCGGTATTTGGTTTCCTGGTTTTACGAAACAGTTTCCCGGTTTTATAAAACAGGGAAACGAATTCTATCAAAAAAGGATCATACAAAAACCTACATTCTATTACCCGCCTTACATAAACCCTAGTGCGCCGCTCTCTCTCGTCTCTCCCAAAAACCCTCGACGAAGCAACAATGGTGAAGAAGAGCAAAAGTAAGATCACGATTCGACGGAGAGATCCTAACCCACTTCTCATAAGAAGCGTATGAAGGTTTTTTGACTAATTGGTATCGTTTTTTTCTTGTAGAGAGTAAGAGTAAGAGGGTTCCTCTGAAGAAGAAGTACAAGGTGCTAAAGAGGGTGAAGCAGCACCACAAAAAGAAGGCTAAGGAGGCGAAGAAGCTCGGTCTTCATAAAAAGATTAAGGTCGAGAAGGATCCAGGTATTCCCAACGACTGGCCTTTCAAGGAAGAAGAGCTCAAGGCTCTCGAGGTCCGGCGAGCTCGCGCTCTTGAGGAGTTGGAGCAGAAAAAAGCTGCTCGCAAAGAGAGGGTAAGTAATTTCAGCATAAAAATGTACAATATTAAATATACCTTTGTTTGTCTCAATATTACATATCTTGTTTCAGGCTCGAAAGAGAAAGCTTGGCTTGACCGAAGAAGACGATGACACGGCTAATGACGGCGAGTCAACAGAGAAAAAGGCTCCTGAAGAACCTACAATTGGGGCTAAAGTACAAGGTAATGTTATAATCTATCTATTTTAATCATCAGAAACTATTTAATTTATGAAATTTCTCGTTTCCACAGACCATTCTGAACGATCATTCTACAAGGAGCTAGTAAAAGTGATAGAAGCCTCGGATGTAATTCTTGAAGTGATCGATGCACGAGACCCACTTGGCACTCGTTGCATCGACATGGAAAAATTGGTGCTCAAAACCGACCCAACAAAACGCATCGTTCTCCTCCTCAACAAAATCGGTACAAAATCAAACAAAATTACTCTCTAATTAGTAATTTCATGAAATTTGTTTTGGTTTTAATTTATTGAACTTTGTAGATCTCGTGCCGAGAGAGGCGGTGGAGAAATGGTTGACTTATTTGCGTGAGGAACTGCCAGCTGTCGCCTTCAAATGCAGTACTCAGCAACAAAGATCGAATCTTGGTTGGAAATCTTCGAAAGGTTCCAAATCTTCAAATAAAGCTACCGAGGTTCTTCAAACTAGCGATTGTCTCGGTGCCGATACCCTAATTAAACTCTTGAAGAATTACACTAGAAGCCAAGAGGTAATAAAAATATTAAAAATACTCATTTTATTTTAATATTTTAATATTTAATGTTTATTATTTTTTGTGGGTTTAATAGCTTAAAGTGGCGATTACAGTGGGAATAGTGGGGTTGCCAAATGTGGGAAAGAGTAGTTTGATAAACAGTTTGAAAAGGGCTCACGTGGTAAATGTCGGTTCTACCCCTGGTGTGACCAGATCAATGCAAGAGATCCAGCTAGACAAAAAGGTAAAATTACTCGATTGTCCTGGTGTTGTCATGCTGAGGTCATCATCTGGAAGTGATGTTTCCATTGCTCTTCGCAATTGCAAACGTGTCGAGAAATTAGACGACCCAATTGCTCCTGGTAATTTTCGTAATTAAATAATTATTATTTGTTATTTATTTAGAATAGAAAATTGAATTGTTTATGTTTTTGATATTTTTAGTGAAGGAGATATTTAAGCTCTGTCCAGAAGAGAAATTGCTGTCCGTATACAAAGTCTCGCAGTTCAGCTCTGCTGAGGAGTTTCTTCAAAAAGTAGGAACTTCGAGGGGTAAATTGAAAAAAGGCGGTATTGTTGATCTCGAAGCCGCAGCTAGAATAGTTCTTCATGATTGGAACGAGGGTAAACATCTATTTTCAAATATACTTATTTCATACAAATATGTTTAATTTTTTATAAAATGGCAGGTAAAATTCCATATTACACATTACCCCCTGCGAGAAACAAGGAGGATATATCCGAATCTGCAATTGTATCCGAATTGGGTAAAGAATTTAATGTCGAGGAGATTTACAAATCAGAATCTTCTTTCATTCATAATCTTTCTTCACTCGAAGATTATCACCATGTCGAGGTCCCTCCTCTCCCCCCTCCCAAATTCGACGAAGAAATGCTAATCGAGGTACAAAACATAAAATACCTTATTTACCCTTGTCATTGTTTTGATATTATATTGAATAATGTATTTTTTGTATTTACAGGATGAAGAGAAAGAAGTGGAGAAAGTACAAGATGAGACAATGTCTGTGGATACGAGTGAACAATGCGTAGAGAAAAGTAAACCGAGCCTTGAGAAGAAGCAACTTGATAAATTGTACGCGGTGGAAGGAATACTCGACCCGCGTAAAAAGAGGGCCGAGAAGAAACGACGCAAGGCGAATAAATTGGCCAAAATGAACGATATGGACGAAGATTATGATTTCAAGGTCGATTATCGCATGAAAGATAATGATGACGATTACGAGGATAATAATGATGATGGTGGTGATGGTGGGAAGGATAATGATGAGAGAGAAGCCATGACTGGAGTTGAATAGAATATTTTTATATATTTGCTGTAATGTTGAGATTTTGATTTGTTACGTGTCGATTTTGGTTTTTAAGTGGATATTTATGGAATTTTGTTTTATTCTTAATATTTTATGATTGATAGATTTTAGTTGAAAGAATTGAGGTGTTAATTATTATCTAACAAAGTTCCTTTTAATAAGAATTCAATTTTGAAATAGAGATTGAATTAGAATAACAAAAACCACTACATGAGAAATACTAGATAAACCTGTACAAGTTTATACCCTTGTTTCCCCAAATTAAAATGTTGCAATTTCTTTTTTAGTTAAATTGGTGATGAACTTCACCAATTTTGTTCGAAATCAAAGAGATCAGGCGAAGAAACCAATCCTGATGAACTCCCCTCTTGCGAACTTTCTCTTTCATGCGTACCAACCAGATTGTTTTGAAAACCGGTACAGTTGACCACGCCATCCCCGATTTGATTCGGATGCGTAACGAAATTTGATGTACCGATTGGTTGTTGTTGCTGTACCGGTGGGGTGTTGGCGCGATAATTTGGTACGCCAAGTTCTGACGCCACGCTAGCTAATATATCCTGCCAACTTTTCGAACAAACATCATTGAGATTCTCTTGCTTGCTACTCTGGGTCTGTGCCCGTACTTGTGTGGCCATTTGTGTGGTGAGTTGACCGGGTTGACTCGGAACGCCTAATTGGCTCTGAGATCTTCTCAACACGTCGTTTTGTTGAATTCTTAATAAAGTTTCTGAAGTCGAATGAGACCGATTCAGAATTGGGCCCGAAGGATTCGAAACTGGGTTAAAAGGGGGGATGCCAGCTCGAATCGAGCTAGACCTGCTGAGTTGGCGCGGTCCGAATGGATGGTACGGGCCAACTCTATGACCAGTATTACCTGTTGGACAAGGACGCATAATTCTGGTCATTTGAGCTTGAATTTGAGAAATTCCTCTCAGATTAGGGTTAGGGTTTAGGATTGGCATGTTCGATTTGTTGCTAGTTACAGGTTGCCAAGGAGTGAGGCTCAGAGGGGGGTTAACGAAATTAGGTACGAAAAAAGACGATATTTTCGATTGATTCTTTTTGGATTCTCTGTGTTTTTTCCATAATGGATCTTTATCTGTAGCGTGACAATGATTATTTGAATTTGTAGTGTTGCCCCAGAAAGCACACGGAGCCGGCGAATCACAGACATAACAATGACACTGTAATTGTTAAGATGTAAATTGAAGTATAAATCGAGTGAAATAATATGAGTACAAAATTCGAAATTACTTTTTTGTTTGCATGCTCACCATTTTGCAGTGTTCATCGTGACGAGTGGTGTCGAATGGAAAATTCGCACAAAGATGGCGTGGATGCGGGAAATCTCTGCATGCAACCTGATAAATGTTTCAGAAAAAGAAAGAGTATATATGAGAATGACGTAATCGAGAGTATAGTACTAAATTGAAGAAATTAAAACAAATTGAAATACAAACCCAAATTGAAAACCCCAAATAAATCTGATTCTATCAAAATAATTCAAATTGAAAATTAAAAATTAAAAATATCTTGCCTGTCCTGTCTCTCCAACGATCTCAATTTCATCCGATCCATTAGAAACCTCCTTGGTACCATCAATAACTGCAACTGGCTTATCAGGATCAGAATCGAGGACCTGACAATCATCATCCTCATCTCTACCATCATCATCACGGCCAGTCACGTCGTCAAAACCATCTCTTTTCCCATCCAAATATTTCTTCATAGCCGGAGTTGAGAGGTCTTCCACGACGATCAGGTCATCCAACCCATCACCCAACATCCCCGATATCCACCGAAACGGCTCTTTCGTCTTGTAATCATCCTCCTCCTCGCCTGAACTTATGTCTACAATCTCAGAATACGAAGCCATGGATGGATTACAAAAGAAAAACCCAAAATCAAGAGTTCTTGCCACAAAGAAGCCGAGATTTATTTGGTTTTTATTCAAGCGTTTAATCTACCAAAGAGTCAGATGGATTCGGGGATTGAAAGAGAGAGAGTAGGGTTTTTAGTTGTCTAACCTAAAGAACCTAAAGAGATGAGAAGTGGAGTGTGTAAAATATACCCCATTAATTAGGCCTGCGATGAGCATATTGAAGGAAACTGTCAAAAAATATGAAATTAGGATTTGTTATTTAGTTTTGGAAAAAAACAATAAAAACAAATAATATGTGAAAAGTCAAAAAGAAAAATTGCGATTTTTTACTTGGAAAAAATCTGATTTTAATCCCTCCTAATTTATTTTTTGAGTCATTTTGCACCTTCATTTTTTTTAAATATTCATTTGTCCCCTCCATTAATTAATGAATGACATGACAGTCTGACAAATATATTTTAATAAGCTATTAAATGATGTGGCAATAATTGATGACATGACAATAAAATTAAAAAAAATATATAATTTTTTTTTCTTTTCTATATTTTGAATCCCGAGATAATTATCGTTTAAATCCTAGAAAATTTTCAATTTTCTCTCTTAGTCTCAAGTCGTCCTCTTTCTTCAACGAGCCTTCATAAATTTTTTTCGATTTTTCCAAAATCAATTAGCATCTAGAATCTCTTATTTTTCTAGGATTTAAGCACTAATTGATTTTAGAAAAAGCAGATTTTTTCTAGATTCAATACATATAAAAGAAAATAAAGAACAAAAATTATATTTTTTTTCAAAATTTATTGCCATTTCATCAATTTTTGCCATATCATTTATCAGTTCTTTAAAATTTAACTGCCACGTCATCCATTAACTAATGGAGAGAGCAAAATAAATATTTAAAAAAAAAATGAAGGTGTAAAGTGACTCAAAAAATAAATTAGGGAGCAAGCTGAACAATAATAATAATGGATGAGGAACTAAACATTAGACTTTTTCCTTTTTACTTTTAGTTTGTTACGTATTTTTATTAAATGAAAGAGGGATGTGATTTTACATTTTTATGTTTTTGAGGGCGTGAAAGACGTTCATGTCTCTTGGGGTTAACAATTTCAATTTGACGCAAAGAAAATATTTTTTAACTGTAATATATATATTTTTAGAAATAATACAACTACTTATTTTTTTCTCTCAAATTTTACCCACCTGCAACTACAGGGTGTTTTCCTACTCACTTTTTACTGCATCCAATTCATACTTGTCGCGCGCCGAGTAAAATTCAAAGAGAAAAATAGGCTTTCTATCACTATTGTATTTTTTAACTAAATTATTTTGTTAATCTTTTAAAATATATATTTTTAGACCTATATTTGTAATGATATATATTTTAGAATATACATTGTTATATATGTAATAATATACATTTTTAAAATACAATATATATTTGGTTTATATTTTTTAAAATATTCATTTTTAGATTCACCATATATTTTTTAAATATATGATTGTCTTTTAAGTGCATCAGACACCTTAAAATGTTTGTGTTGTATTTTTTCGGACCCGTTCTTGTTGGAATAGAGTCGTTTGGTGGAATAGGATGGATCAACTCTTCTATTCCTTAGGCTAAGGCCAATAATGTCGAAAAAAAAATCCTCTTCTATTCCAACCCAACAAGAAAATAAAAATTTGAACTATCTTGCAATGGATAATGCCTGAAAAATAGAAATTATTTTGCTATATATAAAAAGGAATTGGTCTATTTCATCGAATAGACATCTATTTTTTCTTCATATTATAGTATACTAGGAAATTTGTCCGCGTTTCGCTGCGGATTTTTAATGTAATTGTTTGTATTAGATAAAAGATTGTGTATTCACTTATTAATTGTTATTTGTTATGTTTACAAAAAAAATATCATAAAACCAATATGAAAATTATTAAATGTGTAATTTGATATAATATCATAAAATAAATTAATGAATATCACAAAAAAAATATGAAAATTATTAAATGCGTAAAGCATGATATAAATTAATGAAATCTCAAAATAAATATGAAATCATATCATAAAATAAATTAATGAATAGCACAAAACAAATATGAAAAAATTATTCAATGCGTAAAGCATGATAGAAATTAATGAATATCAAATCACAAAATAAATATGAAATCATACAATAAATATGAAAACATGATATAAATATTAATATAATTAAGGTAGAACATGATATAAAAATCATAAAATAAATTCTTAAATGATTAAATGGGTAAAACATGATATAAATTAATTGATACATGATATAAATTAATGGATATAATCAAATCATAAAATAAATATGAAAATTATATAAATATTAATATGTGTGATAGAAAGTCAAAGATGAGGCGACTCAACGTGAGATGTCAAAAACATCTACTCTTTAAAGAGAACAATTATATTATGTTTTTTACATATTGTTATATTTTATTGTATTGTCAGATCTTTCATTTCATATTATATTATATTATAATATTATATTTTTAAACCAACATTCTAATTCCAACAAATTTCCCTAACGTTGTTGAAATAATTTAAAATAGTGAAATATTTCCTATTTCTCCATTCCACGACATGCCGAACCGGCATAAATACAATGATTCGACAGAAAAAACTCGTTGTCCGAAACATTAGAAACAAATACATGTAGCAAAATTCTACACGCAACTAAATCCACTAAACAAACCCCAAATCAAGTGCAAACAGACGCAACTACATACGATCACTCGATGTCTCGAAACTCTTTATCCAAAATTTATAGGAAAAGAAAAAGAACACATAGCCAACATAAATACTTAAAAATCACACAAAACATATCCTACTTATGACCTTTATTATTCACCCTCATGTTATTAAATACATTACTGATTAACTCGCATAATAACCACCGTAATAAGGAGCCTGAGCTACGGCCCCAGCCTGCGCAGGAGCAACCGGACTCGGTGCAGCCGCAACTGGTGCCTACAAAGAAATCAAAATATAAAAGATATATTATTATTATTATTATTATTATTATCCAACTAACAGGTAATAAATAAATAAATAAATATATTTTAGTTTCTCTCACCTGAGGAGGATAACTTGTAGGATAAGCGGCGTAACCCGCCTGAGGAGCCGGTTGAGCATAACCGTTATACCCTCCACCATACGCAGCAGCATACCCAGCCTACAAAACAAATTTATTTAATTATATATTATTAACAAACAACAAGGGCGTTTTGGTAAATTTACCTGTGGGGGGTAAGTTTGAGGATAGGCTGCTGCAGCAGCAGCAGGAGGAGCTTTCTGTGCGTAAGCACTGGCAGCCCACTGAGCTTGAGCCGGGTCTTGGGCGTACTGGACTTGAGCTTGAGTTTGGTCCGCACCGGTTTTTAACCGCTTGGTTCGATCGGACGAAAATGCATCGTCAGCGTTTCGTTTTCTTGATAAAAGCACGCTTTTTTGTCTTGAGAATAATATGTTGTGTCTCTTGTTCGCCTTTTTTAATGCCTCCCCGTCTCCGAATAGATCCAAGAACTGTATCGTATGAATTAAATTAATAAAATGGTAAGTTCGGATTATAATAATGTTCATGTTTTTTTAGGGTTAATTTACTTACCTCTAGAAATATGGAGGATAGCTCTTCTCTATCGTTAGAGCTATTAGGGTTTTCTTCATTGGGCGTCACGAATTTTTCGACGAGTGAATCCAAGAACTCGATGCGCTTTGGAGATGGGCTGATTGACTCCAGATGAATAATGGCCTGAAAATAATAATAGTTGTTACATGTTTATAAAAAAAAAGGGAAAAATTAAGAAAATAATTATAATACCTCGATGATTGGCTTTGATAATTGCAATTGCTCGAGAGAACCTGACAATATTTCCCTTGCCTTCTCTAAATTGCCATCAACCTTCAAAACAGCATAACCATAATATTAACAATTTAAAATGGGTAATAAATTTAGAAATTCAGAGTAATTTATATTAATATTGGTTTACCAAAAATAGGAAGCGAGAGTACTGAACAAGCAGCATGGGCAAAAGAGGGCTTTGTTCCTTGGCTTGCTCAACCGCAATTTCCTTCTCGTAAATCGAAAATGCAGTTTCCTTCTCACCCTACACAAACAAATCAAAACAAAACCTTCTTTAAAAGAAATCCCTTGTAAATTAGAAAAATAAATATTTTAATTTTTTTTAGTTAACGTACCAATCTATACTCCAAGTTTGCATGCTTGACAATTGATTCGAGCAAGCCTGGAGAGATTTCAGAATTAAGGAGCTGATATTCTGCACGGGCTCCTTGTACGTCTCCATTTTGCTCCTTGAATCTCGCCGCGAAGACATGAATCTCTGGTTGTTTCTATTTTACCCAAAAAATAAAAAAATATTAAAAATCTCTTGTATAAATAAATATTATTATTAGTCAATAGAATTAAAAGATACCTTCACAAAGACGTCAGTGGCTCGGGCGAGAGCGTTATTAGCGAGTTCTAAGTTTCTAGAAGCTTCCATATGGAGCACGTAGCGTATCCAATACTCTGGATAATTCGCACAAGCTATCAAGCACCTCTCATACAATTTCACTACCTGAAATAATAAATAATAACATGTCAGAAAAAAAAATCTAAATAAATAAATTTAAAAGGAAGAAATCTTATTAATGGAGAATAATAATGTTGTGTATATTTTTTTAGTACTGAATAATTAGCTGAACAGGGAGGCCCAATATAGATAGAGATGGTTAAGGGATAAGGTTAAGCATAGAGAAACCTGCATGTACGAGATTAACATGTTCATTTAAAATTCATTTATATTTTTTATTTTTTAAGTAGAGAAATATGACAATCAATCCACTTGACAATTTGAAGAGTTTGAATGGAGTTACTTAGCCTCTGCAGAAATATTTCCTCTTATCACCAGTTCATTATCCCTTTAACACAAGGAAGCACGCTTGTCGACAAAACAAACAAACAAACAAACAAACCGCGCCGATATACAACTAAAACGGTGAGTCAAGTACATAAAATTCAACCTAAATCTTAAAAATTATCTACGTTTCAGAGCGATTAAATTAAAACTAATTACCTTGTTAATATCCTCATCCTTTTCGATGAAGTCAAGATAGTTGTGCCAGTTGTCGAGCTCAGGTTCGTCGAGAGGTTTCACATGGAAATAAGGCCTTCTTATAGCCGATTCGAACCCGATTATTTTATACTCGTACTCTTTAGCCCTCTTGAACAACTCGTCTCTGATCGCAACGTATTTCTCCAATTCCTCGGCTTCAAGACTTTCTGTACCAGGTTCTTTTGATTCTTCTGTACCGTCTGTACCATTCTCTTCGTCCATACCAGCTTGGGAATTGGTTGGTACCGCCGTGGCAGCTGTCTCCTCAGGAGTCTTCAATTCTGATAACGGATGATTCGCAACCAACTCTTTGAAACTAAAATTGAAATTGAAATAAGACTTATTTCAATAAATTGGTTGAAAAATATGATTTTACCAGTTGTAATAGCGATCAAATTGTTGAATTGGGTGCTCGAAAATTCTGGTATAAATAATTGCGAGATTACTCCAAGCTTGTTGAGACTCTTCATATCTAATATATTCGTCCCATAATATATCAGACCTGTAATCTGTACCCACATATGCCAATCCTCTCTCGAACAGCCTGAAAAGGACAAAAAGAATTAAAATCTGTATAAAAATAATAATTGCGTAGAATTAATTACCTTCTGACGATGTCCGGATCTTCATAGGTGGAAATTGCGAATTGACAGTAATTAACCCAAATTTCGACAGAGTAGGTCACGGCCAAAACAGCTCTTTCATAAACTTCAACTATTTTTTCAACTCCACTGAGTCGCCCTTCATTATCGGCATATTTCTTCCAATATCCAAAACAAAGGGGAAATTCGGCAAGAAATGTATCGTATACTTTGCGTATTTTAATTATATCAGTCTGCAAAAGAAAATAAAAATAATTAATAATAAGACTGGGGGATTATGAAGGGGGAACCGAGAAAGGAAATACCGCTGCGACTCGTTCTGTTTCGTCGATCAGAGCGGTCCAGGAATTGAAGTCCAGGCAATTTGCTCTCACCAAGTTCCATAACCTCTCTTCTTCGACTGAATAAACCCCTACAAAACACACACAAAATCAATCAAACTCGATTATATAGATGATTAAAGCGAGAGAGAGAGAGAGGATCGAATACCGTCTCCATAAGGTTGCTCAAGACCTGCTCCGTTTTCGCCAACTTGAGCGGATTGATAGCTTCCCATTTCAGAAGAATTTCCATTGATGGGATTTTGATCAGGAGGGTAAGGAGCTACGCCGGTCATATTCTCATGCTCGGTATAAGCATTTTCATTAGGGTTCGTAACCATATCGGTATCTGTAATTTCTTCTTTATATCGTTGTTCTAATGAATGTTCTTCAGCAGGTACATGCAGAATACCCGCCATGACTGAGTATAAGATTACTTGATAAAAGCAGGGAGTTAGGGGAGACGAGGCACCGACGGCAAAGGCGGCGAGGCGGCGAAGAGGAATCGGAGGCAACGCGAATGGAAGATTGCAGCAATCTAGGGTTAGGGTTTCGCTCGAGTTGAGTGGAGAAAAGCTCGATTGGGGGTGATGTCCAGTTTCGGACAGTGTGTGTCTGAGATCGACTAAACTACTGACCGTCGGATCTATATCGTACGGACGATATTAACACTATCTGCTTTATCTCTTTCTAGGTGCGCGTTTTGTATCATTGTATGTTGTAGTATTTCTGTTTTCTTTTCGGCTAAAATAAATTTTATTTCTTGGCCCAAAAATAAAATGAAATTTTGGAAACGAGAACAGAATAAATGTTTTTATTTTTATTTTTTTCATTATCGCTTGCGGAATTTATGTATCTTTCGAAACGTGCAAACTGAGCGTGAAAATTATTTATATTTATATTGACACTAAAAGTATTATGTAAATATTAAAAATAATATATTGTTATTCTGGAAATAATGCAACCGTACTGAAAATAATGTATTGATCTGGCAAATGGTGCATTAATTCTGGAAATGTTACGTGGACAATTGATTGAAGAAAAAATAATGATCCTGAAAGTTAACTTGAATATGATATATTTACCCTTAAAAAAAAGCATATTTTCTCTAAAATAGTATATTGGCATTGTAATAAAATGATAATGCTGAAAATTGTGCATTGATGCTAAAATTAATATATTGGCATTTTATTTGCATTAATATTTTATCAGTTTTCTTTTGGAAACAAAGAATATTTTTTTGTTTATGAAAATTTTCAAATATTAATTTTGATTTTTGTTTATTTGCATTGTGGCTTTATGTTCTGATATGAGGAACGGATTATAAATTGATTATTTAAAATGTAATTATACATAGTTCTAATCCAGACCATATCAGGAAAATGAGACACGAGTTTCTTTTTTTTTGAATTTTTAATTGAAAAAATTATATTCTTCCCCAAATTTTACCCTAACATACTATATATTCTAAATTAATATATTTAATTAACATAACTAACACATATTAGCTATTAATTTAATCCGTAATTGACATTAGTTCGAACTTATAAATTGGAATCAATATTAAGGAATATTTAATGATATGTTATAATTATCACGTTAATTAAATGCAATAGCACAAATATTAAGAATAAAAAAATTTTGGAGCTTCATAAAATTTTATATTTTTTCAACGAACAGTACAACTGATATTAAAAATAAAAAAATTACTTTACTCCAAAATATACTTGCCGTATTCTTCATATTTGTGCTATTGCATTTAATTAACGTGATAATTAAATCGTATCATTAAATATTCATTAATATTGCTTTAAATTTATGAATTCGAACTAATGTTAATTACGTATTGTATTAAGAGCTAACATGTGTTAGTTATCATGTTAATTAAATATATTAACTTAGAACATAAAGCAAATCCCGCGCAACCATAACATGCTCTGTGTTCTAAGTTAATTTATTTAATTAACATGATAACTGGCACGTGTTAGCTATTAATTTAATACGTAATTAACATTAGTTCGAATTCATAAATTTAAATCAATGTTAATGAATTTTTAACGATATGATATAATTATCACTTTAACCAAATGTAATAGTACAAATATGGAGGGTACGACGGGTACATTTTGGAGTAAAGTAATTTTTTTTAATATCAGTTGTAAGTGAACAAATATATAAAATTTTATGAAGCTCCAAAATGTACCAACCTATTCTCCATATTTGTTCTATTGCATTTAATTAACGTGATAATTAGAACATATCATTAAATATTCATTAATATTGATTCAAATTTATAAATTCGAATTAATGTTAATTACGTATTAAATTAATAACTAACATGTGTTAGTTATCATGTTAATTAAATATATTAACTTAGAACGTAGAGCAAAACCCGCGCAATCGCGCGGGTACAACGCTAGTATACTATAAATTAAGTAGAGGTATTTCGATAAAATTATGAATGATGAATACATATGCAGAAAAATAGCTCTAAAAATAAGGATATCCTATAAAAATATGCATGCTTAGCTAGCCCCCAAGTTATCAAGAGACAAACTAGTTAGTTATTTTTCATAAATAACTGTTTTATATGTGATTTAATACTTTTGAGATAATTGTACGAATAAAAACTAATTTAATTCCTACACTCATAATCACAACTTCATTTAATATTTATTTTATTTTGTGATGTTGATATAAGAAATATTCAATTCATAAATTATTGAATTATTTGTTTAGAGTACAAATTATAATTAGAAGAATAATTGGGAGATTTTTGAAAAACAATTATATGAGTGAATGATCTTGACGAAGAAATATTAATTCTAGAAATAACTAAGAAAATTACCGCGCTTCGCTACGGGATATATCATTACATAAACAAATAAATTATATTTGAAGTTTGATAAACTTATCTCTTCACATAATTTGAATTGTATGTTGGTTGATTCTATATGCATACATATTTAATACTAGCTTTCTCCCCGCGCAATTGCGCGGAGATCTTCGAGTCTGTCATGATTTTATTTTTCTCAATACGTAATTAGATTCTACATTTTTTTTATCTGATTGTACACACATAAAAAAATCTATCTTTTTGTAAATTTCAAAAAAAATCCTCTACCAAACTTTTATTTCCTAATACCCTTATGAATGATCTTAAAAGCAAATGGACCAAAATACCCTTCTATTTTCAAATGTAATAATTAAAAAAATATTTTTATTATTTTTTATTAATTTTAAGAAAATTCATAAACATTTTTAACATGCAGTGATTACAACAACAACAAAATTACAAATTGAGTTTATATAATTTTAATATTTCATTTATTATGTTTGAAAAAATAACATCCGGTAAAAATAAAATAAACAATAATAAATAAACATCTTGAAAATATATTGATACAAATATATCGGTTTAAACATCTTTTTTTTATTTTCATTCTCCTTTTATTTATTTCTTTAATAGTTTCATGATATTTTATTTTTCAAATATTTGGAATGTGTTCTTTTAATATTGTCTCTTTACTTAATAGTTTCATTATCTTTCTTTGGACCAAGTCCGTAGAGCTTTTTTTAGTGTTAATGGGCCTCTTTTCGAAATTACTAATCACATCATGTCCTAAGTTGGTTACGTCCCAACCCGTTTTCACAACCTCTTCTATGGCATGCGCTTTTAGCCAAAATCGCTCAAATTTAAAGCAACTCGGTTTGCGAATTCTAGGTTTAATGGTTAATTTTAATGGAACATGGTCGGAGGTTGAGCTTGGAAGATCTTCTAGATGAAGAATATTTTGATTTAAAATGAACCAAGGAGATACGAATACCCTATCAAGTAAAGAGAGTGTAGGGTTATGCCTACGATTTGACCACGTAAATTTTCTAATCGGCAATTTGATCTCAATTAGATTGTTGTTGTCTATAAAGTTGTTAAAAGAAAGGATGGAGTTTGCGGAGTGTCTGCACCCGGTTGATTCACACGCCTCTCGTATTAAATTGAAATCTCCTAGGATGATAGTTGGTAAATTAGAAAGCATGATCCTATTAAGTTCCTCTATATATTGGGTTTTTTTATCCTCCCCTTCGGATGGGCCATAAGTATTACAAACACAGAACATTTGTTCGGTACCTCTTTTGAATGTACAACTTAGAGTATATGAACCTACTACTTGGTCGACTAACGTTAGTTTGTCCGACCAAGCCGTCATCACTCCTCCTTTGGAACCATTAGCCTTAAGAAAAGAGCCATTTTGGAATTTAGCCGAAGCTACCATTCGAATGTTAAAGTGATTAGGATTACACCATTTGGTTTCTTGGAGACATATTACATCACATAACGACTCTCTCACTTGATCCTTTATCACATTGCATTTATCTCTAGAACCTAATCCCCTCACATTCCAACATAACAAATTTAATTTCATGCAAGACATTTAAATTATATCAACTTACTTTAAACTAGATTCCCCACATTATCCAAAAAATTGGAGCTAAATTTGTTAACGCTTGTTTCGAATCTTCCTTCCTCTAGGCACTCGGACCAACATCGGCCGCACCATCTCCCTCCAACAACTCATCCGACATGTCCTCAAAAGGCCCGTATGTTGCTAGTAAATTGTTACCATTTAATTGATTAGTATTAGTGAGTTTATTTTGACCTATTGGTATTGATTCATTCATAATTGGTTTTGTACTCTCGTTATCCTCTAGACTATTAAAAAGTAAATTATTCTCAAGCCTAATTAATTGCTCATTTTCGGAATTGTTACATTCGGATAAGTTAATTTGACATAAACGACCGATTTCATTACATGTCACTTCATCCAGTTCTTTTGGGTCAAGTAAATCCTCATTCAATGCTTGGATGATATTAGTTTGTTTAATAGTTTTCTTGATTGATTTGGAAAGTCTTGGGGGCCGACAAACGCTAGTAAAATCGGTGTTGTGCGCTATCCCCAATTTTTACATGCAAACGTTAATATTGCCGAAAGGGGTAATAGAGCAAATTAACCATCTCTTAAGAGCCTTCTTTTGGAAGGGTAACGAAGTTGTCTCGGGCAGACATTGTTTAATTAATTAGCGGAAGATATGCTTACCAACAATTAATGTGAAGGAAATACAGTTTCAGGATCAACCGTAAAGGTGTATACAAGGATAAACGAATGTAATCGTACATTCGTGGTCATATCTTTCAGTAGGAAAATCCAATATGAATGGTTCAAATTGGGTTAGATAGATAATAAGATTATCTACAACCTTCATATAGAAATATATTTCATATGAACGAAGTATTAGTGTCGTTTATATGAAATACCGAAAGGGTGCAACAGTTTGACATACAGTTAGTAAAACAGTCATAACTTTTGCATACGAACTCCAATTGGGCCGGGCCAAATTGGGTCGTGTAGATAATACGATTATCTGCAACTTTCGTGTTGGTTGATTTTCTGGCAGAGAAATTTACCAATTTCGTATGGACAGAATACTGGACAGATACATGCAACTTTCTGTGTGAAAGAGTGTATATTGGATATACATGTCTTTTGGCCCATCCTAATCCTATGTGATATAAATAGGATAATTCTCTCTCATCTGGTATGGTTCATTCAGTTAATTAATTCAGAATATTCCAGAGAATTGTAAGCCAACTTTCTAGAGAGAGAAAGGGTGTAAAGAGAGAGAAACCGTGAAAAGGTGTTTTTCGGTATAGAGAATCAAACAATCAAGCAAGTTCGCCGGTGCATCGTCTAGGCAGTTGCACCCGTGACCGACGTCTTACGAGTCAAGGTGGATACACGTAGAGGAGTCACGATTGGGGCTCTTTCGGTTGTGATCGATTCGAACGAGTAATTTCTGTCGGAGACGAAATCGAGTGAATCGGCGACGTTAACGAACGGTGAAAGACGCGTGGTGTGGGACGCGCGGATTGTCACCAACGTGACACGGAAAAGAAGAATAGCAATCAACCCTTCGTGTGCAATCAATTTTGCACTGGTATGAATCTAATCTTCTTATTTGCATCGTACCCGTCGAAGTCATGGCGTGATCTCGGGAATCGGGGAACCGGACCGGGCCTACATATCCGCTGCGCGGGCCCGGGGCCGGGTAGAATCCCCAATAGTGGTATCAGAGCGATCGCCATCGATTCGAGGGTCGAATCATAGTCGTATATTCGATATACGCACGGGTTATCAAAGTTCGTACCCGTTTGCATGATGATAGATATAGAGATTCCAATTTCGTTAAAAATCACAAGTAGAATTCACTAGAGATCAATCAAAAGTTGATTGAGAGTATCTAGGAATTATCGTGAAAAGGTTTCATGATTTATTGTTTCAGAAACGAGCGAAAACGGAAGAAACGGCAAAATCTGCAGAAACTTAGAATACGAAACAGTGAGTAAAACTAAGATAAGTTTCAGTGGGAAACTCCAAATTGATTGGATCAAATTGTCATAGTTAGATAATGAGATTATCTATGACTTTGATACAGAAAGTTTTTTCATTTGAACGAATTATCAGTGTCGTTTTTATGGAATACTGAAAGGGTGCGACTGTTTGACATACAGAGACTAAAACGTCCGTATATGTCGCATCGAAACTCCCATTGAGTCCAATCCAATTGCGTTAGTTAGATAATAAGATTATATAGAACTTTCGTTCACGTTCAAAGTCGGTTGGAACAATTTAGTATTTTCGTTTCAACAGAATACTGAAAAGGTGTATGTAGTTTTCTGGTTGAAAAAGGTGTCTATTGGATATACTTACCTTTTCGTTTGTTCGTATTTTACTAAAACTGGTATAACTTTCAGTAGGAAACTCAGATTTGAATGGTTCAAATTGGGTTAGTTAGATAATAAGATTATCTAGAACTTTCATGTTGTAATATATTTCATGTGAGCGAAGTATCAGTGTCGTTCTAATGAAATACCGAAAGGGTGCGACAGTTTGACATATAGTCAGTAAAACGACCGTAACTTTCGGGTCCGAACTCCAATTGGGCTGGGCCAAATTGGGTTGGAAATATAATAAGATTATCTACAACTTTTTTGTTAGTTGATTTTCTGTCAGAGGAATTTACCATTTTCGTTCTGACAGATTACTGAAAGGGTGTATGCAGTTTTCTGTTTGAAAAGGTGTATATGAGATATACATACCTTTAGGCCTATCTTTATCTCTAATCAATTAATTCAATCATACTAGCATATAGATTAGTATTTATTTAGAATAATTAGTCTCCCTAAATAAATCAAATGCATTTAGAAATCTTGTGATAGTGATATAATATGATTATGTCACGAATTATTTAAACATGCATAGGCATGATCCCTCATAATATTTAAGTCGTGGAAATGTCTTCCATGTCCACATCCATCGAGATTGGTATGACATAATGCGTGGTTTCAGGCCATAGTCGGGCACGTATTATTGTATGTATTGATGCGGGTGGTAAGCGTTAATTGGGGACTCACGTGGGTTCAGGCCATAGTCGGGCACGTGAGTAGTTCAATTGAACGATACGTTGGATATGGTTGTGACTTAACCGTCCAAGCTAATCCGATTAGAGTTCGGGGCATAGATAGAATGCACACACGGAATTGGGATTGTATATGATACGATCCATCACCGAAATTCTATAAAGGTTCAAGAGTCGTATATGATACGATTGGATAATAATCCTACCTAAATAAGCGAGATCCCATTTGTCGGCCATAGTCACTTATGGGAGGATTGCGAAATATTGATCTTGGGTGTTATGGACTTGGAGTCCCGTATCGGTATGAGGGTTATCGATTCGATACAATAACATTAGTCATATATTCATCATGTAAGCATATAGATTAAGTACGCACGGTTAGAAGTTTAATCTTCATCATCCATTTAGAATTATGTTTTCATGCAAACACCAAATATATATCGATAGATCGATATGATAGATGGCTTTTGGGTCGGAATTACCGTAATTAACCTTCATAGTCAAAGAATAGTTCTTAGACTTAAAGGAACGTGTTGGACACGGAAACGGTAGATTCGGGGCTCGAGGCTTTGGCTTTAGAGAATGCCGGGTTCGATACACTTTAAGAAGGAATCGAACAATATTACATGCCTTGTGGTGGCATGTGTAGACGCAAATTTCTCAAAATTATTTTGAGAATTCGGGTGTATATGAAAATAAAACACAACGCTCATGAAATAGTTTCAAGAGCTAGAGCGCATTGAATGGTTCAATGCGGCTCAAAGAGTTGGTTAATTTTGAGACGCCTTATGGGTCTTTGATTAACACTCGTGTGTTGTTGGTACGAGATTTGATCTTCGTGACCGAATATCATATGCATTCGATAGATAAGTCGATCCCGAAATTGCATGTGATGCGATGTAAATTTGAATAGGAGATGCTTGGAGTGTCCGGGGAATCCAAAGCATAGAGATGCGTGGATGTCCTTGTAATTCAAAGGCGGGATCGAAAGAAATAAATGTCTAAGGGTATTTTGGGAAAATGTTTTCCAAACAGAAAGTCCGGAAAAAGAGTTGTCTAAACTAATGACTCAAAGAACGGTGAAATCCGAGGAGTATTAAACCTAGAAGTTGATTGCTTCTTTTGGCATTGCCGTCATGGCCATATAAACGAGATACGCGTATCTAGATTCCATATGATGGATTGCTAGAATCAATCTAATTAGATTCAATTGGTTAAACGCGATACTTATTTATTAGGCAAAGACGACAAAGTGCATCATTCTCCAAAGGTTGGAGAAAGATTCAACGAATTATTGGAAATTACATTAAGATGTAAAAAATCCGATAAATTCCGAGGCAAGATGAGGCTATCGGTATTTTGTTACGTTTACAGACGATTAAAGTAGATATGATAATATCTGTTTAATGCGTGCCGCAACGGAGATTTTTTGAAAGGTTCAAAGGGTTTCAAAAACAAAAATACAAAATCGACTTAGCAAGAAAATCAAAGCCCTTTTGATAGGATCGAGGAGGCAAGTATTTGAGCTACGCAATTCGATAGGATCGAAGAGGCGATATTTGAGTTATAAATATTGATTATCATTCATGATTGTGAAATCGTTTCACGATTATTTTCATTTCGGAACATTGAGATGTGTCCGAAAAGAGGAATTGAACGCATGTTGGACATGGTTCGATAAATGATAAGTCAAACGGATCTCCCAAAAATGTTTTGGGGATACGCCCTTGAGACAGTGGCACTAATGAATGGTTGCATATATGATATGGACCATAAACCTTCTAATCGGTACAAAAGACGCCATATGAGATATGGATCGGAATGGTTCCGAAGTTGTCATTTGTACATATTTGAGGATGTGAGTATATTTCGAAATTTATTTTGAATAAACTCGATTCCAAATCTGAAAATTGTTCGTTTATCATATATCCTTAAGGAAACTAAAGGGTATTAGTTCTAACGTCCCGACGAAAATAAGATTTTCGTGGCTCGAAGAGATCCCTTCTTGGAGGAGGACATAATGCGCACAAGTTTGGAACTTGATGTCATTTATCTCTACGCGGGCTAGTGGGAGTAGAATAAATCTTGAAAGAGTTCGAGACCTGAAAAAATGAACATTGAGCCGATGAAAGTTGACACGACTTCATCAAGAGTTGATGAATACGAGTCGAACACACAAAGGACTTTTTTTGTAGATCAAGTAGGCTATATCATAAGCCGATAAATACGGATTTGTCGTGGCTAATGATGATAGATCGAAATAATATGATGATTAGATATTCTACAAGGATGCTATGAACAATAAAGATTCCATATGGCAAGATGCCATGAAATCTGAGATTCGATCCGTGTAAATTATCAAATTTAGAACTTGATTTCATTACTTTCCGGGTTAGACCCGTGAAATGTCAATGGATTTTCAAGATGAGAACCGACACGGATAGGAATACGCATATATGTAAAGAGAGGCTTGTAGCGAAGAGTTTCATGCAATTCATAGTGAGACTATGAAGAAACGTTTTCGCATGTTGCCATGCTTTCACATTCTCGAAATTCTGCTTACCATGGTCGCATATTATGACTATGTGATGTGGCAAAATGGATGTCAAAACCGAATTTCTTGACAGAAATTTTATGAAAGGGTGTGTACTTGACACAACCTTACGGTTTTTTCGATTCATAAGAATCGGGGATAGGATATGCACGCTTTAACGATCCATATGATGGATTAGAAAAAGCTTCTCGGAATTGGAATATTCGTTTTGACGAAGTTATAAACTGTTATAACATTGTCGAAACGAATGGAAAACTTTGTGTACACATGAAGGTTAGTGGGAGTCGCGTTATATTTCTTGTAACGACACAAAATTTAGGCGAGACTGCTTATGAATTAAGCGTGAAGATCTATATGATAGATCTAAGAAGTTCCTCGTTCTATATTATAGCACGTATATTGACATATTGTTGAAAATGGTTTTCAACATATAACTCCTTGGCGGAGTTAAATCGAAATGTCGAACGACAGAAATTTTCTACGACTCGATGTGAGACATCCAGTAGGGCGGAAAATAATAATATGATGCTTTACATTTGATGTGAGGATCTATTATATCTGTCATGACATGTATGTCGCTATACGTCGTACACATAAAGCGTCTAATTCATCGTCATTAGAATCCAAGGGAATCACACGAGTTTGAATGTAATGCGATTACATGAGACTAACTCTTGTGAATGTATAATGGTTATACATTATATCCATAATGGTTATGTATATTTAAACCCATCGGGATTTGTATTAATAGCGGTGAAGTTTATCCTTGAATACTTTATTTTATTTTATTTTATCTATAAAGAGTTTCAGGACTAACAAATTTTTAACCCTTGGGGGCCGACAAACGCTAGTAAAATCGGTGTTGTGCGCTATCCCCAATTTTTACATGCAAACGTTAATATTGCCGAAAGGGGTAATAGAGCAAATTAACCATCTCTTAAGAGCCTTCTTTTGGAAGGGTAACGAAGTTGTCTCGGGCAGACATTGTTTAATTAATTAGCGGAAGATATGCTTACCAACAATTAATGTGAAGGAAATACAGTTTCAGGATCAACCGTAAAGGTGTATACAAGGATAAACGAATGTAAGCGTACATTCGTGGTCATATCTTTCAGTAGGAAAATCCAATATGAATGGTTCAAATTGGGTTAGATAGATAATAAGATTATCTACAACCTTCATATAGAAATATATTTCATATGAACGAAGTATTAGTGTCGTTTATATGAAATACCGAAAGGGTGCAACAGTTTGACATACAGTTAGTAAAACAGTCATAACTTTTGCATACGAACTCCAATTGGGCCGGGCCAAATTGGGTCGTGTAGATAATACGATTATCTGCAACTTTCGTGTTGGTTGATTTTCTGGCAGAGAAATTTACCAATTTCGTATGGACAGAATACTGGACAGATACATGCAACTTTCTGTGTGAAAGAGTGTATATTGGATATACATGTCTTTTGGCCCATCCTAATCCTATGTGATATAAATAGGATAATTCTCTCTCATCTGGTATGGTTCATTCAGTTAATTAATTCAGAATATTTCAGAGAATTGTAAGCCAACTTTCTAGAGAGAGAAAGGGTGTAAAGAGAGAGAAACCGTGAAAAGGTGTTTTCCGGTATAGAGAATCAAACAATCAAGCAAGTTCGCCGGTGCATCGTCTAGGCAGTTGCACCCGTGACCGACGTCTTACGAGTCAAGGTGGATACACGTAGAGGAGTCACGATTGGGGCTCTTTCGGTTGTGATCGATTCGAACGAGTAATTTCTGTCGGAGACGAAATCGAGTGAATCGGCGACGTTAACGAACGGTGAAAGACGCGTGGTGTGGGACGCGCGGATTGTCACCAACGTGACACGGAAAAGAAGAATAGCAATCAACCCTTCGTGTGCAATCAATTTTGCACTGGTATGAATCTAATCTTCTTATTTGCATCGTACCCGTCGAAGTCATGGCGTGATCTCGGGAATCGGGGAACCGGACCGGGCCTACATATCCGCTGCGCGGGCCCGGGGCCGGGTAGAATCCCCAACATAATGGTGGTTTGGGGATTTTAGATATTGAAACGCATAACAAGTCTCTAATGCTCAAATGGCTATTTAAGCTAGATTTTGAGGGAGACTCACAATGGGCTTCGATCATGAGAAGTCTATTTAACGTAACGAATTCCATGGACGTAGAGTCAATATCGAGTAGTTTATCATCTTATTTTATAAGGGACCTCCAAAAGCTCTTACCGCTTTATAACTCCGTAAAAAGAATTCTCCGACCTACTCGAACAACCACTCAACTATCTAGCAATGAGCTTGACCCGCCCAACATAGCAACGAGCCGTATCTATTCCATGATAGTGAATCCGGGGGTTGAGTGCAAATGGACTTCTTCAATACTCAAGATAAAAGCCCCCACAAAGGCAAAAATTTTCGGTTTGTTGGCTCTCAACAATAGGATCTTAACCGGGGAAAATCTAGCAAAAAGGGGTTGGCCCCACGACCCTACATGTGCCTTATGTTCCGAGCCAATCGAGTCGACTCTTCATCTCTTTCTTCATTGCCCATTCACTAAGGAGATTTGGTGCACAATTGAGCCGAGAGCGGATAGGGGATCTTTGTCGCTTTTGCTCTTTTGGTGGGAATTTCGAAAATCTAGACACAAGGAGGAAGCAATTGTGCGGGATTGCAAATGGATTGCTACGGTTTGGACGATTTGGAGGGAGCGTAATAATAGAATTTTTCAACGAAAAGGAAGAATGCACGCACTAATTATTACGGTGATTCAAGATCTAGTGAGAAATTGGCGATTGCATTGTTGAAAAACTTACATAGTGAGGCCAGTTCGTAGGATAGTTTTCTACAAATGCCCATTCAATCTAGGAATTGGCCGAGTAGGTTTTATTTATCATAAATTTGTAATTAGACGTTTATGTAACTTTCTTTTTCATTTATAAAAAATAGAATGGATCGAGCGCGTATCGCGCATGCCTTTCTTTAAAAAAAAAAAATGCGAATTGTTAGGCCCCTAGTTAACAAATCAGGTTAGAGAATGTTTGAATGATAACGTTCATTAGAATCTTAGAAAAAAGTTATAATTCTTGTGTTACGACTTATTTGTAATGGCTATATTTCTCATGGTTGTTTCTCACAAAGATTAAATTACACTAGATTTTTCCTCGCACAATTGTGGGAGAGTATTCGAATTTGTTATGATTTAATTTTTCTTAATATCAAATTGGATTCTACGTTTCTTCTGCCTGATTGTTCACACATAAGTGTTTTTTGTATTTTTAACCCCCTTATTTTTTTGGATATTGTAAAAAATCTCTATCTTTTTTTAAACTCAAAAAAAATTCCTCTACCGAACTTTTATTCTCGAATACCCCCTTATTGATGATATTAAATTTTTTTTTTAACCAAATATCATTCAATCTTCATATGTAATGATTTTTTTTTTGTTATTAATAATATGTATAAAGTAGACAAATTTCTTGCAATTCTAAGCCTCCACGTCATCAAGGGTTTTTGTATAAAAAAATTATTTTTTTAATTTACATTTTGGTCCTTTTTAGTTTTAATTTATATTTTGGTCCTTTTAATTTACATTTTGGTTCTTTTTAATTTACATTTCGGTCCTTTTATACATTTTGATCCTTTTTCCTTATTTTACATTTTGGTCCTTTTTTACATTTCGTATTTACATTCCGGTCCTTTTTATTTACATTTTGGTCCTTTTTTATTTACATTTCGGTCCTTTTTTACATTTTGATCCTTTTTTCTTATTTTACATTTTGGTCCTTTTTTACATTTGGCCTTTTTTCCAATTTTACATACATATTAAAATTTGCGAATATGTCCTGATTATATAAATCGATTTTAGAAGCACCTGAACAAATGCTATTTATACAAATTATATTAGAAAATAATATCCGTGATAGACTAATTTCATGAACCTTATGCATATATTGACATCATGATATTTGCAAATATGTCATGATTAGATTAATTTAGTTCAAACGCATGCGCGTTAATTCGCACACGCGTTAATTCTATTTAAATAATTATATAAAAAACATTCCGCGCAATTGCGCGGGGATAAAGCTAGTTTATTATTAATTTTAAGAAAATTCATAATTTTGTTTAACATGTAGTGATTTAAAAAGAAAATTTATAAACATTTCTTAGAAGAATATCTATTTAAACATCAAGTTTTTTATTTTCGTTGTCCTTTTATTTTTGTAATACTTTCCTGATTTTCTATTTTTTAAATATTTGAAACGTGATTTTTTAGTATTGTGTTCATCTCATTATTATTTTGTGTTAGCTTTTCAAGAAAAAATATAGAAGTCAATATATGATGTACGAAATATTAAAATTATATAAATATAACATATAAAAGTCAAAAAATTATATAAATTCACAAATGATTGAATGGTTTGTTTAAATACATATCATAATTAAGAAAGATTGGAGACTTTTGAAAAATGATTATATAGATGTGGTTCAGACGAAAACTATTAATTCTAGAAATAACATCACTTATAGTTGTTGGTTCAAATTTCCGGTTGTTTGATTATCTCAAAAACAATGTCGATACTACTAACAAAATCTATCGAGAACATTGTATATGATACATAGGTACAAAATGCAACAAAAAGATCAAGATAAACAAGCAAAAATCAATCAAGAATAACAAGGATCAAGACGTCGAATAATTGCGAAGAAGATCAAGACGTAGAAGAATCACGGAATCAAGACATCGAAGATTCCGCAAGTTGGGATATCAATATAATCACCAAAACACATTATAGGTATGCCTAAACTTGATTATGAATGATTAAGCTCAAAATAAGTCAAATAACTATATTCGAAATCCATCAAATTTGATGAATTAAAATAAAAGACTGAAAGAAGGATGTCCGTTACAACGGAACTTAGTGTCCGTTATAACGGACATACTCGTCTTATTCAAGATTGAAAATATACAGTATAGTCCGTTACAACGGATAAACCAATCCGTTATAACGGACTCCAGCAAAGCGTTGTAACGAAAGAATGTCCGTTACAACACTAATTAAATCCAAACTTGAAGGATGTCACCGAACTATGTCCGTTACAACGGACATATCCGTCCGTTATAACGGTCATTGAACTCACTTCAGTACAACACTTTTCTCTCCATGTCCGTTATAACGGATTAACCAATCCGTTATAACGGAGTGCCCCTCAACATTGTAACGGAGTATACTCCGTTATAACGGGAATTAAATTCAATCTGAAGTGAAGTCCCAGTATGATGTCCGTTGCAACGGACTTGTTAGTTCGTTGCAACGAGCCTCTTAACACAGAGTTCCGTTATAACGGACATATGTTCCGTTGTAACGGACTGTGTAACAATTCGAATATAACAGCCGTAACGGCTAGTTTTGACTTATGGTCCGTTATAACGGACTTGCTGTCCGTTGTAACGGATTATGCAGAAAATGCAAATTCTGGGAAGGGTCTATGTGTTCTATAAATAGAACCCTTCCCTCATTCTCTCTCCTAACTTTAACAATCTTATTTCTACAATCAAAAGAGAGAATTATTGCAAAACCCTTTGAGCTCATAATCATCTAAACATTCTTAGAGATTATTTCCTTCTCTTCCACCATCAAATACGATTCCCAACTTGCGTGCCCGATCACGTTTAGTTCGTATTAGATATTGTAATAGGCTAGTACCAAGAGTGTAAAGCCCTCTATAGATTGATAGAAATACGTGTAAATCAATCTAGGCAAAATCTTGTAAGAGTGATTCGGGAATTCAATCGAAAGCCGAAAAAGACGCAAGACATCCCCGGAGACGTAGGTACTTGTATTCAATCGAGTCGGTCGATTGAGCAAGTAGACGGTGAGTTAAAGCTACAAAGCAACCACCTACCGAACTCCGTAATCAAACATCGCGTGTTCAATTGTTCGGTATTTGCATAATTGCATTTATATCATTTTAGCTTCCGCATTAATTTAGAATTGATATACCATAGTCGAAAATTGTACATTAGGATTACCTATTCACCCCCTCTAGGTTAGAATTAACCAACAATAGTAATATCTTGTTTTGATTGCGAATTTTGCATCGTACCGTATAAACCATTTCAATAATGTGGTTCCCTCGTGGTTGTTATAAAACTTGATAAGTGTGACATAAAATACAAAATACGTGAATTTCCAATATATATATGTATGTTCGTGTACTTAAATTGATTAGATGCGCGTGTTTATCTCAAGGAAATATAGATTTTTTTTCATAAGATTTTGGTGAAAACTAAAAAACTGAGAAATGTATATTTAGGAAAACGGTCATGTTATTTATTTTAACACTAAACGGTATATCAAATGATTGCAAAATGTAGGAAACTAATATTCAACGTAAGTGAAGAAAACTACGTAATATATAGACCCGGGTTGAAATTTTTTACATCTGGTGTTAATTATTAATATCACGGTATAAATTCAAATTTAGGTTTTTGTTTCGCATCATTACAATAAATATTTTTCTCCTTCGATATTTGTTGACTTGTTTTATCTTTCAAATTGACCAAATTAGCACGAAATTCGAGGCATTTAAGGCTGGCGTGGCACTCAATTTACCGTAAAAGTAATTTATTTTTCTTTTTTCAGTAATTTATTTCAACCTTAGTTGCCTTAACAAGTAAAAGTACTCCTATAATCTTTACTAACTTTTTACTGTTTTATTGTTATGATCAGTACAAAGGACGGAGAACTTGGCGGCTTATAATCTCATAAGAATGATCAGGATGGAAAATGAGAATGAACGGCCTTGAAATTTAATATTTGTATTTAAAATTTTAAATTGTAATACTATATATGTTCTTAGATATCATAATTAGTTGATAAGTATTTCAGTAATTTCTTTTTCTTTTATTGTATTACTCTTGCTGGAAAAATAGTTGTTGAATGGTCTAATTTCGTTTGCAACACACATTGAATAAGTCTAATATGAAAATTAGTTAAGACAAATTCGGGAATTCAAATATCGGATTGCTAACTAACCCGAGAATTGAACTAATCATGAATACGAGAAAAAACGGGACATGAATTCTCGAATTTGGCAAGTCATTCGGAAGAAGGTATCCCCGAGAACCTTTCGTCGAACATCTGATGTGCAGCTTCTCCTCCGGCACCGAACATGGTGGAGCGATTCTTCTCCACCAGTCGACCAACACAACACGAACCTACCGAATCCATGATCCTTCTCTCAGGCCCTCCTTGTTGGTAAAGCTCACATTTCTTCATTCGTGTATAATTCAGTGCGAGTGCATGTAGTAACATTTGTTTCGTTTGGTTTATGGGGAAGAGCAGTGGAAAAACCTCTCTTCTTTTTCAATTTGCCATCAACAGAGCACTGGAGAGCTCCGGTGAGGTGGTTTTCATTTGCAACAAGCGTAAATTAGAGAGCAAGCCTCCTTTTCTTTCACAGGTGAGCTCAATTTGACACGTCAAACACTTCATTCTGATCTGATTTCCATCGAATTTTCTGAATTTACAGACTATTCATCCATCTTCAGATGTGTTCGAGCGAATTCACTTCAAGTAAGCATATCCATTCTGATTAAAGTTTAATTCTTTCTTTTCGAACCTAGCAATCAAACATTTAGTCTGAATATTTAAGGTACGTGGAAGATTACGAAGGGATTAAAAAGTATTTTGCGGCATTTCACCTGCACGAAATATTTCCATCTTCGGTTATCATCGATGATTTTGGAGACTTCTTTAGCGAAATGTGATGAGCAAATAAACAGTTTTGTAAAATAATAGGGCTAATATAATTTTCGATTTTTTCAGGAATTGTCAGCAAAGATATGGAAATTCGAGGGCCAGAGATTTAGCCATGGTTCGCACGTTGGCTTTATGTCACGATGCAATTTCACATGCAAAGTAAGAGAAAAATCCACTTCAAACTTTTAATGCATATTTAAACTTTTAATGTTTTATTTTATTTAATATATTTAATATAAAACAATAAACTTTTCGCTTTTTATTCATTCAGTGGGAAACTCGAGCCCTACAAATCGTGCTCCGTGTTATTATCCGATTTAAACCAAGGCGATAGCCCTAGATTGCTTTTCATTTATAAAAGATGGATTAATACTTTTTTCACTATTCAAGGTGCGGTTTATTAATTTTATATTTCATGCAAATTTAGGTTAATGTGTATTATTTATTATCAAGGAAAAAAAATAATTTATTTATATATTTTTTCTTTGATTAAACAAGGCGAATCAGATGGATTGAGCTCTTATATATTAAAGAAGAACAATAATATTTTGAGTAGCCGTGTGGAGAATATAAGAGCCGCGAAATATTCCGTAGCACTTCAATATTTGGTGCTCGAGGAGATTATTGATGAATAATTTTGTTAATATTAATATTGTATATTCTCCGTGCAAGTTTATGACTTTTATTTTTTATATGAATTTCTTGTTATATTAGTAAATTATTATGTTTTTTTTTTTCCCAAATTTCATTATTTCTTTCGGCAATCTTAATATTTAGGGCCCAAATAACTCATAATTAATTCTTTTAGGGCCCAATAGAAAAGCCATAATTTTAAATTTCTAGTCAAACTTACTGGACCTGTAATAAAGAAGGATTTACATATTTACCCTTACGAAAATAAAAATATCATATTTACCCTTTCCGAAAAATCTAAAATATCATATTTATCCTTTCAAACCTTACAAATTAGGCAACATCTTATGTTTCTATATTTTAAGAAGGGTATATACGGTATTTTGGTATTTTAGAAACTAAATAAACCCGCACTTTCTCTTTCTTCGAGTTCGCTCCCATTCATTACTGAGTTACTCTCTCTCTCTCCCTAGGGTTTTTCGCTGAAGTGCGTCGAGAAGAGAGAGAGAAGAAGATGATGATGGAGGAGTATCCAGGGAACATGGAGACGGATCAGATGGACGAGGCGGACCAAATGGAGGAGATGGGCGACGAGGAGGAGGAAATCACGCAAGAGGACGCTTGGGCGGTGATCAGTGCCTATTTCGAGGAAAAGGGTTTGGTTAGGCAACAACTCGATTCCTTCGACGAGTTTATTCAGAATAGTATGCAGGAAATCGTCGATGAGTCCGCCGATATCGAGATCCGCCCTGAGTCTCAGCACAATCCTGGCCGCCAGTCTGAATTCTCCGAGGTGCCCACGTCTTTGACTTAATTTCTTACTTATTGGTTCTGAATTTTTGTTCGATTTCTCAATTGGACATTCGTTCTCTTAACAGATGCTACATAAGATTAGCTTTGGGCAAATCTACTTGAGTAGGCCTATGATGACCGAATCGGATGGAGAAACCGCCACTCTATTCCCCAAAGCCGCGAGGCTGAGAAACCTAACGTACTCGGCTCCATTATACGTGGATGTAACGTATCGAGTGATTAAAAAAGGTCATGATTGTGAGGAAGTCACAGAGACTCAAGAATACCCTAAAGTTTTCATTGGAAAAGTTCCAATCATGCTTAGATCGAGTTATTGTACTCTGTACCAACAATCTGAAAAGGATCTCACCGAGCTTGGCGAATGCCCTTATGATCAAGGAGGGTACTTTATCATCAATGGAAGTGAGAAAGTTCTCATCGCGCAAGAAAAAATGAGTACCAATCACGTGTACGTGTTCAAGAAAAGACAACCTAATAAATTTGCTTATGTGGGCGAGGTTAGATCCATGGCCGAGAATCAAAATCGACCTGCTAGTAGCATGTTCGTTCGAATGCTTTCTCGTACCAGCGCAAAAGGGGTTAGTTTTCCCTTTCAATTTGATTCAAAATAATAAAATTGCAACCAATTTGTTTTCAATTTTAAAATTTTGCAATTTGGGGATTTCAGGGTTCGTCAGGGCAGTATATTAGGGCTACACTGCCATATATTCGAGCAGATATTCCAATTATTATCGTATTCAGAGCACTTGGTTTTGTTGCTGATAAAGATATTCTCGAACACATTTGCTACGATTTTAACGATACTCAAATGATGGAGCTTCTAAGACCTTCTCTTGAAGAAGCCTTCGTTATCCAAAATCAACTGGTATATTATAATAAAAATAACAATTTATCCCAATTATAACATACCGATTTATTTAATTTCTTATTTTCGTTAAAAAAGGTGGCTTTGGATTACATTGGAAAGCGTGGGGCCACAGTGGGAGTGACGAAAGAGAAGAGAATAAAGTACGCAAGAGATATTCTCCAAAAAGAAATGCTTCCTCATGTTGGGGTCGAAGAATTCTGCGAAACCAAAAAAGCTTACTATTTCGGGTTAGTACAATCATTCAACTACTAAATCGTCTTTCACAAAAGATTCTAATTGCGTACAATTCTTTTTTTTTATGAAGTTATATTATTCATCGACTTCTATTGTGTGCTCTTGGGCGGAGACAAGAGGACGATCGAGATCATTATGGTAATAAAAGACTCGATCTTGCTGGTCCTTTACTCGGTGGCCTTTTCAGAATGGTTCGTATAAATACACATTATATTATCTTAATATAATAGTATATTCTATATTTAATCCTATTTTTTTGGGTGAAATGCAGCTTTTTAGAAAGCTAACTAGGGACGTGAGATCATATGTTCAAAAGGTGTTTTTTCTTCAAGAATTATATGTTTTTAAAAAAATATATAATTATGTGGGGGTGTTAACATTGAAATGTTATTGAAATGTTATTAAATTATTAATAACAGTGTGTTGACAATGGAAAAGAAGTGAATTTGCAATTTGCAATTAAGGCGAAAACAATCACAAGTGGCCTCAAGTATTCTCTCGCCACTGGTAATTGGGGCCAAGCTAATCAAGCTGGTACTCGTGCTGGAGTCTCTCAGGTACGCAAATTATATATTTTATATTATTTTTAATTTTTGGAATGAGTAAATTTTTTTGAAGTATTATTTTTTGGTTTATTTAGGTGTTGAATAGGCTGACATATGCTTCTACATTGTCTCATTTGCGAAGGTTGAATTCTCCTATTGGACGAGAAGGTTTGTTATTTCTCTTATTCATCAAATTATTTTTCTCTGTGAGTATATATAAATGAAATGTTTTAAATATTAAATTATTTATTATTTGATTAGGTAAATTGGCTAAGCCTCGTCAACTTCATAATTCGCATTGGGGAATGATGTGTCCTGCCGAAACACCTGAAGGACAGGTCAATAGTCGATATATATTTATTTACTATATACTCGATAAATCATAAATTTAGTTTATTTATATACTTCCAATTTATATAATTCAGGCTTGTGGATTGGTGAAAAACCTTGCGCTCATGGTGTACATTACTGTCGGTTCAGCAGCCCATCCAATTTTAGAATTTTTAGAAGAATGGGGCACCGAGAATTTCGAGGCAAAATAAATTATAATTCTTTAATTCATTTAAAATTTAATTATTTATTTTGTTTATAATTTTGATTTTTTATTCTTGCAGGAAATTTCACCAGCGGTAATTCCTCAAGCTGCGAAAATCTTCGTGAATGGATGCTGGGTTGGAATTCATCGTAATCCCGATCTCTTAGTCAGGACTTTAAGACGTTTAAGAAGACAAGTAATATCAAATAATATTATCTCTAATTTATTTTTTAATTAAAAAGATGGTTATTAATAATGCTATTATGATTTCAGATTGATGTGAATACTGAGGTTGGAGTGGTACGTGATATTCGTCTCAAAGAGTTGAGACTATACACTGATTATGGACGTTGCAGTCGTCCTTTATTTATTGTCGAGAATCAAAGGCTCTTAATCAAGAAGAAGGATATTCATGCCTTGCAACAAAGGGTATTTTTGATTAATTATTTAATTAATTAGTGGGAATATTAATTTTATTTAATTAATTTTGTGTTATTTTTTTATTAGGAAACTCCTGAAGACGGTGGTTGGCATGATTTGGTTGCGAAAGGGTTTATTGAGTACATTGATACTGAAGAAGAAGAGACTACTATGATTTCCATGACTATTAATGTATGTTTTTTCACATATATATATTTTTGTACTTTGATAAATATATTATAACAATGGAAAATATGCAGGATCTAATTAATGCGAGGATGAATCCAAAAGAGGCGTATTCTGAGACTTATACTCATTGCGAGATTCATCCATCTCTTATTTTGGGTGTTTGTGCTTCCATTATTCCTTTTCCTGATCACAACCAGGTAATTAATTAATTCATCTCACTTCCTCTCATGAAATTGTATGGTTTGAATCTTTCTTTGTTTCAGTCTCCTCGTAACACGTACCAGTCTGCTATGGGCAAACAAGCCATGGGTATCTACGTTACCAATTACCAGCTTCGAATGGTGTGTTTTTTTAAATTTCGTTCTTTTAATTTATTTTCTCTGTTTCTCTTGTTATTTAATGTTTTTGTATGATTGTGTAGGATACATTGGCGTATGTGTTGTATTATCCACAGAAGCCACTTGTGACCACTCGTGCTATGGAGCATCTCCACTTCAGGCAATTGCCAGCTGGCATTGTGAGTATTGTTACTAATTAAAACAGTAAGGTAAAAAATGAAGGACTAATTGTGACTTCTATTTTGTTGGATTGTACAGAATGCTATTGTTGCTATTTCTTGCTATTCTGGATACAATCAAGAAGATTCTGTCATCATGAACCAATCCTCAATAGATCGTGGTTTCTTCCGCTCCTTATTTTTCCGCTCTTACAGGTACAATATTGAATATTCATTATTATTTGCTTTTTTCTTGGAAATATTTAACATGGATCATAATTCTCTTTTTTGTAGAGATGAGGAAAAGAAAATGGGAACACTTGTCAAAGAAGATTTTGGCCGTCCTAACAGGGAGAATTGCATGGTTGGTTCATAAAATCATTATTATTATTTTTATTGAATTTAGTTATGTAACCATATTCTTCACAGGGAATGAGACACGGATCTTATGACAAACTAGACGACGATGGCCTTGCTCCTCCAGTGAGTTCTCTACAAATTTCATCATATTTTCCTACAATTAGAAATTTCATGCGTTAACAACAATTTTCTTTATTCTATTTTTAGGGTACAAGGGTCTCGGGTGAAGACGTAATTATCGGGAAAACATCACCGATCACACCAGACGATACCAACACCGCGCAAGGCCAAGCCGCTCGATACACTCGCCGCGACCACAGCACATCTCTCCGCCACAGCGAGAGCGGCATGGTCGATCAAGTTCTCCTAACAACAAACGCAGACGGTTTACGATTCGTCAAAGTGAGGATGCGTTCCGTTCGAATCCCTCAAATCGGCGACAAATTCAGCAGTAGACACGGTCAAAAAGGTACCGTGGGAATGACTTACACTCAAGAAGACATGCCGTGGACTATCGAAGGCATCACTCCTGACATCATCGTGAATCCACACGCTATTCCTTCTCGCATGACTATCGGCCAGCTTATTGAGTGTATCATGGGCAAAGTCGCCGCTCACATGGGCAAAGAAGGCGACGCCACTCCCTTCACTGACGTCACCGTAAGTCCCAACGTTTTATTTATTAGGCACAATTTCACGTGTACCCCTATAAAACATCATAATTTCACATATACCCGTCACATGGGCAAACACCTCAAATATCATGGATATCCCTTTAAAAACCCTTCAAATATCATGATTATGCCTATAAAATCCTTAAAATATCACCTATAGACCTATTATCTCATTAAAATTTAAAACCATCAACGTTCTTCTCGTTAATAATCTGTCTGTTAGCTGATTTTTAAAATTATTTTTCTATGATTATGAATAACTTTTGCTTTTAATTAATATTTGAAATCATAAAAAAATATTGTCAAATCTATCTAATATTTACTCAAATCAATTGTATTCTCAAAATTTTATATAGTTACTATCTTTATATTGGGATAAAACGGAAAAATATTTTGAACACAAAAATTAACAAATTTTTAACTAAAAAATCGATTTGGGTACGGTAGGGGTATTTATGAAGTTTACCCTTTTTGAGGGGTATACGTGAAATTGTTATATTTTGCAAGGGCACACATGAAATTCTGCCTATTTATTATATAAATGAAAAGAGAGTAATAATATTTTGTAATGGTTTAACAGGTGGATAATATAAGCAAGGCGTTGCATAAATGCGGGTACCAGATGCGAGGGTTCGAAACGATGTATAACGGTCACACAGGGAGGAAATTAACGGCGATGATATTCCTCGGACCGACTTATTACCAACGATTGAAGCATATGGTCGACGATAAGATCCATTCTAGAGGAAGAGGGCCCGTGCAGATTCTGACGAGGCAGCCGGCAGAGGGACGGTCTCGTGACGGAGGGTTGAGATTCGGCGAGATGGAGAGAGATTGTATGATTGCTCACGGCGCGGCGTTCTTTTTGAAAGAGAGGTTGTTCGATCAGAGCGATGCTTATAGAGTGCATGTTTGCGAGAAGTGCGGGTTGATTGCAATTGCGAATTTGAAGAAGCATTCGTTTGAGTGCCGCGGGTGCAAGAACAAGACTGATATCGTCCAGGTATGACATCAGATTATTTATTATTATTTTTTAAGTAATTTTGATTTGATTTGATTTGAATTGATTTTGCAGGTACATATACCGTATGCATGTAAGTTATTGTTTCAAGAGTTGATGGCCATGGCGATTGCTCCGAGAATGCTCACCAAGGAGATGGCCGAACCCAAGGGTAAGAGGAAATGAGATTTTGGGATGGGAGAGATATGTTGAATTTCTTTAGGGTGAAATGGAGAGGGAGGTTGTTTCGGTAACAATGGATTATTTGATTGTTATAAAAACAATTTATGCTTACGAGTTAAATTTAAAATAGAAGATACTTGACGATTGAGTACGATACTTGGTATTTAGTAATTTTGATTGTACATTCTAGATTTGGAAGCTTGACTTTTGCTTTTATATAATTTTATATCGGGTTTTGTATATTCTACTTGAAATGGAATATCGTATATGAAAGATCTCGAATCTAGGGATTGCATATTTCGAGATTTAAGAAATTCCGGGTTCTTGATGATCTGAAATTAGATTTGAGTGCCGGGATTTGGAATCGAGATCGGATATCTTGGTTTGAACATAATCGAGATTCACTCGGGCTTTGTTTAACACGAGTGAACAATTTCTCTTTAATTAAAAAAATAATAATTGTCTAGTAGAACATACAATTCGTGTTGGTGTGGATTTTTCATCTTTATTGATGTTCGTATCAATTTTCTTCGTAAATTTGTCAACATAAACACTCGAGTTTTGTTAAAAATTTATATTTTCTTCGTAATTTTGTCAACATAAACACTTAAATTTTGTTAAACAATTATATGAATATGAATGGTCATGTTTTGCACTTTTTAAGTGAAATGCATCATGCTCATGTTACCTGTACTAATTATCATGGGGGTATTAAAATTGTATTTTACATTTGCAATTTTATATTATTATTAGTTTTTGCAAAAATATACACACAACTAATGTTTTATTGCACTTTTCAACAATTTGATTCATATGTTTTACTTCATTAATATGTTGTGTCATGCAAATGAACTTTTGATTCTAAACAAATTTGTGTGACTTGTAATACAACTGGTATGATTTTGCATGAATAAATATGTATCGTAAAACTCAAAATTGGATAAATTATTCTCGCCTATTGCACGATGTTATTTATGTGTGTCGTGTCATCCATCCACTCCTCTAATCCCCATTCTCAAATTGTGCGATATTAGAGGGAATTGAAAGAAAATAATGAAAATCAAACAAACAAGATATGAGAAGAAATATATAGTTTCCAAATATATAGTTGTAAAATACTGCATTCCTTGGTTGAGCAGCTCTCTGGCTACATATGAAAATCGTAGATGAGTACATGTCATATACTTTTGTAATTGAAATTTAACGGCCTAGTTTAAAAAATTATAGTTAATTTTTGTATTATTGGCAAGACTCGAATTTGTTTCGAGTGGACAATGGAGAGGGAGGTTTCGGTACAATGTTTGATTTCATATTCGTAATAGTTGTTGGGTTTTAAATAACACGAGAGATTATTTGAACGTTGCAAAAATTCGAATAGTTGTAACTCGATATTTCATAATTTGGATTGTACTTGGGACATTCGAAAATTTAAGTTTTCGCTGTATATTTTATATCGGCTTGTATACGGTATACCCCATGAGAAATATATTATCACGTTAATCCTCTCGACTCGCGTGGAAGTCTTCTCTTCTATTTTTATTTTATTTTATTTTATTATTACATAAATATACGATTAAAATGCTAAGATATAGGTATCCAATATTAAAAAAACCTGGAAAACTTGACCTAACCCTAATGTAATCCTGGAATGAAAATCCAAACTCTAATCCATAAAAACCGGTCTTTAAATTCCACCTTTTAGAGCACGAGACTTGAAATCTTGATTTTTGAGGGTTTTGAAACCCTTCTCTCACAGCAACAATACAATACTTTCTTCTTCTTTAGTCGCCAACTCTCCTCCTCCTCTCTTCGTCTCTTCTTCTTTAGTGTTCTTGACCTAATCGTGCGCGCTTTTCAGTGAAGATGGATGGAGCCGCTTCTTCCTCTTGGGATTTCTCTTGGTTAGTTTTAATAACTTTTATTCAAATTCATCGTACTTATCTTCAGTGATTTTGGTACCGAAAATAAATAGCAAAATAAGTTTAGCTTACTGGAAGAAATTGATCGGTCCTACCGAATTACTGTATAATTCATCTTAAACTTACTGTTAGATTTATTGTTATTGCAATTGAAATATGATAATTTGTGTTTTTTTTATTATTAAATTTGTAGTGATTTCGAAGTAGATTTCGGATCGAATGAGAATGCTTCAATTGCATATGCCTCCTTAGCTGTGGACAAGGAGGTATTATGATTCTTTTCATAATAGAGCTTTAGTAATTTCTAAATAGAACTTTTATTTGCATTTTTACCCCTGAAGGACTTTCTATTTTTTTTTAAAAGAATGTTAAGGGGTGTTCGTCAATTTTTGCTTATTTGTAATATATCGGCGCATTATGAGTTCCATATTTTTCTTTTTTTCCAAATAAAAAAGTCTCGAGGTCATGTATGCAATATTGCAAACTTGTAGGGTTATCCAAGTAATAGAGTCCACACTGTTATTATGGACTTGACTAATTTTCGTACTCTGAATTATAGTTGCAACCCGACAAAGTAAGAAGAGAAATGTCTGTTTCGGATAACAAGATATTAGTGTAATCTTTCTCTCTCCCTCTCATAATTTAATTTTTTTGGAGGATTAATATTTCGTTATTTATTAATTATTTATATGCGATAATTGTAGTCACTTCGAAGCAATGGAGGCTCGATTTTTAAGGGCTTCGTTCAGTTCGCTCGTCGACCTAATGATACTCTCCTCGCAATTTATCGAAGAATTCGGGGGTCGATGTGAATAATATTTGTGATTGTTTCTTTTTTAGTTCTTCATTAGTTGTCAATTGTACTTCTTATTGTGCTATTGTTGTTTCAGACGTGATTTATTTATGATTCGGGGGCGAAGTGAAAAATATTTGTAGTTTTAATAATTTAATGTATTGTGTGTGTATGTGTGTGAACAAGAAAAATATTGTGTTTTGTGTTGATTACAATTGAATTATTATTACGTGCTAAATCGTTACGTTATGATGTAAATTCTAGCAATTTGGTATTATTTACAATTTTATCTGGTAAATGCAACTTCAATTGATTAATGTGGAATGAAATAATGTTAAAAAAATGCTAGAAAAATACTAATTGTAGATCATTTTATTTTGTGTATATATTTTATTCTCACAGAATAAATAAACACACAGTTAGTTTCTATATTATACTATAAATAAAATCTATCTTAACAAAATTGATTAAATAATCCAAATAACAATACCAGTTTTTACTGAATTTACAATGAGATTTTTATTTAAGGCAATTATAATCAACAAAAGATCCACCCAACGGCTAATTTAATATTGCGCATATCTACTGTCAATAGTAGTACTAAACGGGACACCTCCAGTGATTTATTTTACAGATCTAATAAGATACGATTTTACAGTACAGTATATCTCCATTATTTTTAAACCGGAGACGAAATATTGCCTTCTTCGTCAATAAAAGGAGAGTGCCGCGTCTCTAAACCCTAAAATTTCATTCTCTCTTTCAACGGTCATCAAAATCTCTCTTTCTTCAAACCCTAACACAATCTTTTGTTTTGTGTCGTGTCGTGTTGATCTCTCTCTGTAATGGCGAAATTGCAAGTTCAGAGCATCTTGAACTGGAGAAGAAGAGTGGGTTGGAGGAAGGGTAAAACAGATCCGATCAATTCACGACCTGTAAAGATATTTCCGTGTGAGGAAGAAGGGGAGGGAAAAACATTTCCGATCAATTCACCACCTGTCAAGATCTTTCCGTGTGAGGAAGAAGAGGAGGGCAAAACAGATCCGATCAATTCACCACCTGTCAAGATCTTTCCGTGTGAGGAAGAAGAGGAGGGCAAAACAGATCCGATCAATTCACGACCTGTCAAGATATTTCCGTGTGAGGAAGAAGGGAAGGGCAAAACAGATCCGATCAGTTCACCACCTGTCAAGATATTTCCGTGTGAGGGAGAAGGGGATGGTGATCCGATCAATTCACCACCTGTCAGGATCTTTCCGTGTGAGGAAAAAGTAGAAGACGAAGTCGAAATAGATGAAGGTGAATGTTGCCAGAATTGGGGGCCTTTGATCTCTTATCAGGTATGTCTGAATTTAGTTTTTTTTCTTCTTATATGCTTCCTTTTTGCAAATTTAATATCAGCGAATTTTGATTATTTTAATTATGTGATTCTATGGAACTTCTTCTGAAATTTGTGTTATTTCAGCGAATTTTGATTATTTTCTCTTGATTCGTTTCGGATCATATTTTTTTTTTCGAGATGCAATTTTGAAATTTCTACTTTCTCGTTTGATAATATGATGGATCTTTTATCATAACGATTGATTTTCTTTTACCCTTTACAGATCGAACATGAAAAGAAAGTTGCAGAGCTTGAAGATAAGCTAAAAGAGGCCATGGAAGACGCTCAATTCTGGTTCTTGAAAGCCGGAGAATTAGATTCCAATGTGCAAAATTTGCTTCTCGAGCAAGAGATGGTAAACCCCCCCCAAAATTTGGAAGAAGAATTTGGGGACAATGACGTGGCCTCGTCGAAATGCTCCTGCCACGGCCAATCAGCAAATGACAAGTGGACGTGCATGCTTTGTGGAGAAAACGAAATGCGCGTTGTGATGCTCCGTTGCAGCCACCTCTCCTGTTTCCATTGTATTCTCGATGCGGACACATGTCCTCTTTGTGACGTGCCTTGTTCGCCCACTTAGTTCATGAGATCTTTTTGTGGGGCTTTTTTTTTTAATTTATTTATTTTAGTAGATATTTAGTTACGATGATTTATCCAGGATGTAAGTAAGTAAGTAAGTAGTTTGATTATATGACTGAGCATTTCTAGTTGCGGTTCAAATATCAACGAAGCAAATTAATTTTCAAATATTTCCTTTCTTAATTTACTCGCAGAAACTTTATTCGAAAATGCGGTTTCGATTTCTATTGTTGTATCATGCAAAAGAGCTTTTGATTCTAAACAAATTTGCGTGACTTGCAATGTAATCGGCATGATTTTGCAGGGTTAAATATGCATTAAGAAACTCAAAATTGAATTAAATTTTCTCGTCTATTTTTATGCTATTCGTTTTATTTCATCCAACTTTCCAATTCCCGTTCCCAAAATGTGCGATATTAGAGAAAATTGAAAGAAAGTATAATGGAAGAAGCAACAAGATCTAAGAATATATATATATATATATATTTCCAAAATAAAGTCTCCAACAAAAATTCATGAGTCGTGTATCTCAAGCCTATAAAGAAACTTTATTAAGTTTTGGTTGCAAAATCAAATTTTCAATGTTAATCACCTTACAATGATGATTCCTATTTCCTAATGTAATAAGAGTGAGATTGATAGAAATAAAATAAAAATTCAACCTATCCATATGATATGACTTTGCGATGTTAATTTATATATTTTCCTTTCCTTATTGCTTTTTATTTTTTTACAAATAATTATAGAGATTTTGGCATTGATTTACCCTTTCCTGAGTGATTTGTTGGGGTTTATGTAACCTGATTTCGAATTAGCAACATGCTAGTGATATTGACAGAAAATAAATTTACTTGCTACAGAAAAATTAATTTTAAATGACTAATTTATCCTTATTTAATGATTGTATATTATTTGGAAAGTCAATTATTATGTATCAAATGGAGATATAAATAATGTATAATTGGAATAATGTGATCTTTGTATTTATATTTTTCAAGTTCGTGACATTTAATTGTATCAGCCATATGTAAGCAGTGAGCACAATGAAAACTCTGAAATAAATAAGATTAAAAATGAGAAAAATATTGTCATGAAATTATAAAAGTAACATGATGGAATCGTTGGAATTCATCTATTTCGTGAGAATTCTTTTTGATGATGGTACTAAATTCAACAAATTTTATAAAATAAAAAGATGTATACCTTATGCAAAATAAAAGAATATCCCACACTTCTTCAAAAAATAAATTTGATTATTGAGTTATTGAAGATTAAGAAGTTGAAGATTAACTAGTAGGCACCAAGTAATGGAGGCAGCAAGAAAAATTATTTGTCATTGTTGTCAAGAATTACGATCCAAATTGGAATTTTTCAAATTTTGATTTTCGTTGATTTTGTTCATGATTAGCATGATTCAAACTTTCTAAATTTTCTCTAGACACATTTATTTCACATCCATTTAGATTCTTTCCAAATTACGTATAATCATTTACAAGGATAAATTAGTTATTTTAAATTAATTTTTCTGTAACAAATAAAATAATTTTCGGTCAATATCATTAACCTTGGCAGCAAGAACTTTAATATTATTAACCGGGATCTGGAATCTCGAGTTTTATAAATCCTAGGATTTAAAATACCGAGCAGCGGATATCCAGAATTTGGGTTGTTATAATTCGGGATTTGGAATCTCGAACCCTAAACCCTTCTTCCTTGCAGTCTCATTCTCATTTTTCACCATGACGACGCTGAAGGATGTGGTGGCGCGCCGCCCAGTCGCGGCCACGATCCGCCTGACAGTCCCTGCCGCCGCAGCCCGTCCAGCTCCTCCAGTCGGTCCAGCGCTCGGTCAATACCGCTTGAATCTCATGGCATTCTGCAAAGATTTCAACGCGAGAACTCAAAAGTACAAGCCCGATACGCCAATGGCGGTCACCATTACTGCTTACAAAGATAATACCTTCGAATTCACCGTCAAGTCTCCTACTGTTACATGGTTCTTGAAGAAGGCGGCTGGGATCGAGTCAGGAAGCGGTCGCCCGGGACACGTGTCGGTGACGGAGATCAGTCTGAAGCATGTATATGAGATTGCCAAGATCAAGCAGGCTGATCCGCTGTCGAAGCATCTGTCGATCGAAGCGATTTGCAAGTCGATTATTGGCACTGCTAATTCGATGGGGATCAAAGTGGTTAAAGATCTCTGATTTATGGTTAGTTCATGCTGTTTCTTCTTAATACTTCATTATGTATAATTGTATTGTGGGTTTTCCTGAATTCGAGCTTTTGGTTGAGAAAATGGAAGAATTTTATGCCGAGAATAAATTTAGCTTGTTATCGTTCTCAAATTTATTCTTTGTTTCAAATTAACTAAATTTAGCCTTGAATTCTTTATTTCCATGAACGGAGTAATGATAATACACAAAAGCACAGACATATTGAAAGTACTAGCTTTCTATCTCGGCCTCTCCCAGCCCCCCCCCCTCTCTCTCTCTCTCTCTCTCTCTCTAAATAAGTGTACCAAAACACTTCTTATTCCATCCAAAATATCTCAAAAACTTGAGTAATATACAAGGAACTCGGTCCAATCTTTTGAGATATTTTCTTTTAGTTCTAGTGATAATGTTTGTGCCAAAACTAAAGTAGCTTTGCTCGTTAGCCTCCTTCTAGAAGAACCATTAAACGAGATTAAGTTGCCACCGCAGCCACCTCTCCTAGGTGATTTGTAAATCCAGAATAATTATAGATATGATTAGCGCCTACATCTTCGGAACAGTCTGCGTCCCATAAAAACCCCGCATAGGCCGCTTGAACAAAACTGCCAATTAACGACACAAATCAGGCAAAATGTTTCAATAACGATAATTAGTTATGATTTTAAAATTTTACCTGTTTTGCGGGGAGGCCTTTGTGGCCTGTTCGAAGTAACTAGCCGCGCGTTCTTCGTCGCGGTGGGCTTCCCATATGAGCGAAGCGTATTTAGACAAGGTCTCTCCATCATTCGGGTCTAATAAGATCGCCCTAGAATAGTATTCCTCGGCCCGTTGAAAATCGAACTTAACCTATTAATTTAAGACGAGAATTATAAGATTGTTTGTCCTTGAAATAATCGACTATTCCGAAACGAACTCGTGCTAACCTGGTGGAGAAACACGGCGTAATTCCTCAAAAAGAGAGGATCGCTAGGATTCTCTTGAACCATTTTTTTATAATACGTCTCCAAATCGGATCGATCTCCATGATCGGTCTTCAAGGCACAACCTCCTCTTCCGTTTCCGTCTCCTCCACAAAAATCTCCCGAATCGAGCATTCCCGACCCAACCAGATCTATTCCGAGCCCTCTAGCGAGAAATAGCGGGGGCGGTGCCAATGCCAAGTTTCCTCCCTCTTCCAAGAACGAATTGATTTCTCCTCCTTCGAGTTCATCGCATTCTTCTTCTTCTTCTTCCATTTCGTCTAACACGGAGTTGGTTCCGAGAGTGGAAACTGATTTCCGCGACGAGGATCTGGAATCGGAGTGATAATCGGCGAGAGTAGCGAGATTGCCGTCAGATCGAGTTCGTCTGAGTAAGGATTGAGAGGGCGAGCAATCCGTGACGACTGGCGAGTGATGGCAAGAGAGTTGAAGGTGCTGGTGATGATGGTGGTGGTGGTGGTGGTGATGGAGGCTGGCCGGAGAGTCGCCGGAGAAGAAGAGCGGAGAGGAGGAGGAGGAAGGGAGGAGAGAACCGAGAAGCGGGGTCGAGGCACTTCTTAGCAACATTGTTTTGTTTGGTGGTGTTCTGAATTGGAAATCTGTGTGAAAGGTTTAAAGTGAAGAAAGTGGTTGGAATTAATGGAGATAGGAGAGTTGATATAAAGACCTTCACAAGAGAGGAAACTACTAACCACTGCTTTGAGAGGAGTGGCCAAATGTGACTTGTGATTTGTTTAAGCCCAACTAAGCTTCTTATAATTCCTGTAGGAAAATTATTTCAAAAAAGCCCTTCTAGGTTTTGAATGTTTTAAATAACCTCCTAATATTTTTAAATTCCTGCATTTTGGTTCATAACAAAAGAAAATTTATTTGGTTGAGTGAGATTCTAGTTTCAACCTTCACAGGAGAATAAAAAGTTCAATCTACTTTAGTTCGAGGAGCTAAAATAAAAGAATATATAAATTTTAGGAGGGGTATTTAAAATATTCATGAAAAGTAGGGTTTTTTCTGAAAATTTGCCTTCATATTGTTCGAGCCCCATAAAACACACACCAAAATACGGTCTTAACTTGACACCTTTGATGAGTATCCAGTTCAGCCAATCACACTTGCTTGTCCATTATTTCTATATCGTTTGGTTTGATAACTCCACTCTAAATTTATATGAACGTGTTCACCACGTCCACGAGTTTAATACGGTGTGTAATCAATCTAGGGACGAATAATGGTTACTATCCTATTTGTTTCATTTTTTCGATATAATACTGATAATAATTGAATATGGGTTCGATTCAGATCGAATTAATTTGGAATACTGAAAGCTTATTGTACTTTAATTATATTTTATTAAAACAATATTTAATATATAAAATATAAATCTCATTTTAAAACACTACGGTTCGATATTCGTAAAAGTACCCGTATTTTTCGGATGCGAATATTTTTCGTATAGAAATATAAATCTCATTTGTAATCACGAACATTATTATTTAGTGTATCCGTAAAAGTACCCGTATTCGATATTCGTTCTGGTACGAATATTTTCGAAAAATGAACACTACCGTTCGATCTTCGAGTATTATTCTTAGGGTTGTCAATGGTTCAGATCTGGTTCGGATAGTGGTCATACCAGATCCATATCCATATTATTTTTTGAATCCGGATCCGGATATGATTCGGATAGTAAACATATACATATACGATTCGAATAATGTCCAATACGGATACGGATACGGATTTTTTCAAATATTAAAACGGATAATGTATTATGATAACATAATTTATTATTTAACTATATTTGTGACATGAACGATATAGATGATTATATTTAAACGTGATTTTACGATTGTGATTTTGAATCACCCACAAATAATTAATTTATAAATAATTTTTCAACTAATATCAAATAAAATACATCAATATATATAATATACGGATTCGGATTCGGATACTCGAATCCGGTTCCGAATATCCGAATCATAAATTATTCGAATCCGGAATACGATTCCGGTCCCGACGCCAAAATTGAATATCAGATTCGGTTCCGGATCAAAAAATTAGTAATAATATTGATATCCGAATCCACTCGGATCCAGATCCGTGGATCCGAATATTTATTCGGATACGGTTCGGACAATTATTCTGTCCAATTGGCACCCAAGATTCAATCACCTCGCTTTCCCATTCTTTATCTTCTTGTCTTTTTATTTACCCTTCAAATCAATTTGTTAAATCTCAGGGGTGGCCTTTCGAATAAAATATCTTCCGAGCTATTTGAAAAGTTGTGACCATGGTGGCTTTGTGACTTAGTCCTTTTGCCTTTTTCTTCCATTCCACCGCTCTAGAATTTTTTGTTAGAATTCCTGTTCAACCAATGTCATTTTCATAAAATATAAAATAAAATTCTAACAGTATATAATAATTATTTTACACATCAATTAAATTCATTAAATATATTGTATAATTACATCAATTATATAATTAAATTAAATAATTATATGCTAGGGAAATGTAAAATATTTTGATGAATCTAATTTTATAGTATGCTATCGTCAACACAAATCTAAAGTATCACTTAAAGATTTCATACTTGTATAGATTGAATATCAAATATTTTACCAAGTATATTCACATCTCCATATGTACAGTGGCGGCAAACTTAATCCGGATCTACAAAATTCGCATCCGGATCTACAAAATTCGCATGACTACTTGCCTCCCGACTGGTCTAGCATCAGAAAAATCTAAAAATAAAATCAAGAGACTCCATTCCGATCCGAATAACCAATAAACAAGTAAACAAGTAAACAAAAATATAATTATTATAATTTATTTGAATTATACACGATATGAATACTAAAACATGAATTTTTTTAGCTTATCCTTTTGCATTTTTATTACAATATTTTTGGCAAGCAAATATAGTACGTTCACATTAATCTCGTGGAATCACATATTCATGATTTACAAAATACAAATGATCACAATTCACATAACATCTATTTACTTTGTACGTAGAACCGCCGAACTAATTATTTCAAGTAACATATTTTTTGTACAAAATATGGATGATTTTATATCCTAACGATTTCGAAAGAGAAAACTGATTTACACAATCATTTCGAAAACCGAACACAATCCGAATACGCTCCTGCTAGAGTTACAAAATGTTGAATCCGTTTTTTTGTCACCACTACATGTATACTAGTATGATTTTATTTCATTGGTCCCTGCATTTTTTTTTTTATATGAAATATATTATCTAACAATTCGGATGCACTCTTGTTAGAATAATCCTACATGCATCACACAAAGATTTAAATAGAAAATAATTGATGATGGAGAATCATATTTGAAAAATTAACACTATTGACATGAATAAATAAGGTTGTAGAATTTTAGGACATGATGCATATATTTATTGATTATCCCTATGACATGATTGACATCATATCCAGTTGATTGATTGTTTGACACAATAAAATCATACGTTGTAAAAATTATGGATTCGAGTCTCATCAACATTATAATAAAAAAAATATATGTATCAGTCACGATAAGTGATTTCTTGTTGGATACCATTCAAAAAATAAAAATTTATTGATTCTATAATTAATCGAAATAAAACAATTAAATTGAAATATGATTCATATTGATACTTACACAATATATGCGTTTATAATCTATGTTTTGCGGATACTTCAAAAATCCGACCGCCTCGTATCGTCGTTTCTGTTTAGTATTCTATTTTTTTTGAAAAATTACCATTTTGCCAAATTGATTAAAAATTATATACTTACAAAATAATTCATCAAATTACTTTATCTATACAAAAGCACGAAGAAAACAAAGCAAAATAACCTTTTCAATTAACCAAAATTTGGACGATCCAAAATAATCAGATTGCACATAATATTGTAGGACGTATGATTTCGGAGGAATTTTGTTTGTCAAAAAATCTTCACGTGGATCGTCACATAGTAGGTCCCTTGGACACTCGTGTTGGGGACGGGATGGTTGGCCCGTAATGAACCCGTGCTATGGACCTATGGTGATGTGCGGCTAAGCGTCTGTTCAACGAAGTCGCCTCTTGCTATTCAGTGCATCACATTCACCGCACCGTGGGTGGGTCTTTGTATACGGAGCCAAAAATAAATTCATGCGCCCCATGTGAATATCGTTTGCCTGAAAATGAACTCAAATATCTTATTGGGATTGGATTGATATTGTTAAAGAGCGCAGTAGCCTTCGTGTTTCGCGCTCCGTGTTTCGAAACGTGATTTATTTGTATTCCGAAACGTCAAATGTAACGTGCCGGACGCTCCGGAAGATATCCGACAAATACAAAACCCGTTATCTAATTTTTTGTTTTATTCTTAAAATTTCTTTTTAGTAAAATAGTGAAGAAATGAGTATTTAAAAAAAAAGATGTATGATTGTTATTTATGATATTGTATTATTTTGCCTTGAATATTATTTTCCTTTGAGTATGTTATAGAAGTTATAAAAGTTGAAGAGCCTTCTTCAATCACTAATCGGATTTCAACAAATACTTCTTCGACATCTAGCTCGAGACAAGTGCATCGTGGTGCAAAAAAATTGTATCAGAGTCAAATCTTCAACTCACGAAAGAAAAATGAAATACACCGTTCCAGTGAAATGAATTTATGTAGCAGTTATCTTCATATAATTTATTGTCAATTCGAACTATGGTATTTTATTTTCGTTGGAGTTTTGAGATGTTTGTATTAATAATGATTTGTATCCAAATATTATTAATTTGACATGTTATTAATGTATTTTATGATTTTTTGTATTTTGGAATAAATGTGTTTGTATGATATATGTTGTATGTTAGCGAGTTCATTATACGATAACAACAAATGATATTAATATTATTTATAATCATATATGCACATACATGTACATATATACGAGTAGTGATGTATACCCCTTATGACTCTCTTCCACATTTCTTGATGACATGACAATAATTTTAAAATTGAAATTTTATACATTAATACATAATTTGACATCTTAATTTATGATTTGGTTGTATTAATTTATTATTTGACAACCAATTAAGATGTTAATTTTACGGTGTCGAGTCATAGTCACGTCATCAAACCTAATGTGAAAGAGCATAGTTCAAAAAACTCGGTAGTTGGAACTCTGCCGAGTTACCTCCACTTGCTGATATTTTGAGTTGACTCTACCTTTGATTCGGGGTGTGTAAAACTCGGAACTTGACTCGACGAGTCGGGATGGAACTATGGATAACTCGACCGAGTCACGTATATTTTAATTAATTAATAATTATATCTTTTGTAATCATAAATACATGCACACAAAAGTGTTACAATACGAATACATGTTACCCCTGACTTAAATATATTTTAAATATTTATGTGCATATAATACTATAATTGAAATAAATGTGTATGTCTATATTATATGTCACTTAAAAATTAATATTGAATGTTATACAAATCATATGTATATTAAATAAATAATATACACATATTAAATAAATATTGATGTATATATTCTAACTTACTTAAATGAATATTTAATTATTATTACATTTGACTCGACTTAAGTAAATTGTTTGCTTAAAAAATTAATTATTATAACATACATTACATTACTTGTTAATTGAAATCTCGAATACAAAAATTTCTTATATATGATTATTTGTAATACCTGACTTAAACAAATGTACACCTTACGATTTTTCTTAAAAGTAAATAACATAACACAAAAATATTCATCTATTTGTGATACGTATTGAAGTTATAATCTAAGCATGTTATTTAAGATGTCTTAATCATTTGTTATTTTTTTTTGTATGATATCTTTTTTTCTTTTTAATCGGATTGTTGTAATATTGAAATTGTGTTAAAATTTAAAACAAAAGTAATGTATCGTAGTTGAAAAATATTGATTGTGCAAAATAATATTTGATTATAAGCAAACGAGTTATTGTGCTACAAACTCAACGAGTTCCAAAATAACTTTACTCCGTTAGAGGCCTAGTCGAGTCCATTTTATGATTTTTCGAACTATGGGAAAGTGTTTGGGGGTATGTTTAACAATTAATATATGTACACACATGCACACACAAATGTACGTACCGACAGCGTTCCGAGTACCCCAAAAGCGTTCCGGTTAATTCTACCCCCTGCGTACCATGTATCGGAGGAAATGACGTACATCGAACCCGTATCACGTATCGAATATCGGACATCCGCATTCCAGATTACTATTATTTAGAGTTTAAACTAAAGATTTGAGAAATTGAAGAAAATATTTTATTGATTAATCATTTTATTACAACTCGATTTAAATAGCTAATGAACTCACCAATCCATTTGAACCATTGGATTCAACTATCACTGTTACCATTAATCTACACCGCCTACACATTGTAATTGTATCCGTAAGTATAATGGGATCAATTTACAATTTGAATCGAGAGCGAGCGCCACTGATCCTCTCCATTTCCTCAGTACTGTCGTTGTCCAGTATTCTTCTTCATCACTCTTGGTTCGTAACATTACAAATAATCGGATCAATTCATAGTCCCTCTAAAACTGCATCGGCAATACGCATAATGATCTTAGCTACTTGAGTAACCTCAACTTGAAGGGGATAATTTTCCTTTCTCTTCTTTCTTCTGTTGCTTGCAGCCATTACATATCTCCTCACCGATGAGGCGGAATTCTAAATTTGTGTTTTGAGCAGATTTTCTTGGGGGAGAACTTGCATTATCCATGACATTGTTCTCAGTTTCAACGAAATCTAAAATCTCCAACCCTATATCATTGACATAATCGGAAATTGGTATTGAAGATCTCTCCATCGGGGTACCAAGAGGAGGCAAAGTATGATACACGTTACTTATAACCACTGTTCAAAAAATTGGCCTTGACGGCCAATTAGTCACCGATTAGTTGCTAATTGGTGTCCCGTTGTCTCGACTAGCCTTTGACGTCTTGCTCTTGACAGTTTTATGTAAAACGTTCGCCAAGAATCTGCCAAACCCGCTAAACCTTATTTTTTCATGTTTATTTTTGGACCAGAATATTTTTTGACCTATTTTCGTTTTTATTTTATTTGGCCATTTGTTTGCCTGTGTCTACTCTCTTCTCTTTTATTTGGCCGAGGAAAACAATTTTTATATTCTCTTTTCTCTTCTCTAATTCTCTTCATGTCTCACAAAAAAAATTCACTCGACCATTTACAAAATTTTCGTCGCCGAGTTGCCGTTCAATACTAGCAGTCATCGTTTGCATTAGATTTGGTTGTTTTGGTTTGTGACAATGTTATGTTATTTGAATTTTTGTAATGTTATTTAATTTGTTTGGTATGTTATTTTGATTAGGATTTAAGATTATATGAATTTTATGGTGTATTATGTTAGTTAAATTATATTCGAGACTTAAAATTTTTGTGTTTCTTTTTTTAATTTTTGTATAATTAATTTTGGTATGAAATTGATAAAAAAATAAAATCAGTCGAGATTCCCCAAGATTTTTGTTTAATCCCGATTAATTATTCTTAATGCATGAATTTGATGGCGCCTTGTCGACTACCGAACACCGAGCAATTTCTGTAACATTGTTTATAACAGGTATAAAATCTGGTGACCTGAATTATAAAATAAAATACTTCAATTAGTAATAAATTTCGAAATAATATTTGGAAAGAGAGAAATAGGAGAATTTTTTCTTTCAAAGCCGTCTCGACGACCTTACTAGCTTCAATGATCTCGGACGAGGTAATCAAATGGATGGACAATTGCTGATTATTTTAGCAACTAGTAGTAGTAAGGAATGCGTAGTTGTTAATTTTTTTCTCAGCGCTCTAACTATAGTAGAGTTGTGATCCTCAGATGTAATATTTTAATTTTTAATTAATGCAAAAATTGAGCGAGGCTATGGCCTCCTCCTTCAAAAAAAAAAAAAAAAAAAAAAAAAATTTCGAAATACATGACGTACATTAAAATAAGTACATTAATAATTTATGTAAATATAGTCCTAAAATTATGCCTTGGTAGTTGAAAATTATGGTGACTATTGTCATAGTACTCGATTCACATATTCGTTGATTAACTACCATCAAAATGATACGCATTACTTATAACAGATATAAAATCCAATCAAATTGAAATGACATAAATTATCATCAACATAAATTACTCGCCAAATTATTTTTATTTCTACAAGTAGAATTCTCGCAGATTTGGGGCTAAAGTCGACTTGGGATAGTGAACAAATCCTCAATAGTAAACAAAAATAAACAAAATAGTGGAATTCTCGCAGATTTGGGGCTAAAGTCGACTGCACGAATTTAATTAAAAACGTCACAAATCAAATAAACAAAAATAACAAATTCTGCAACGTACAAAACCACCCCTTAATAATGGAACCAAGTAACGAAATAGTGTTAATTGTATTTTGTATCTGAACAATAGTAAATGATGGGCTTCTTCAGCAGCATATTTTGTGTGGCCTTGCATGTGTGAAATTCAGAATGGGCTTTTATTGCTTAATTTAGTCCAGTTAAGTTTGCTCGTCTCGCACTATTTATGAACTGTTGTCTTGTTATCAGAAAAAATCAGTTTCTCGTTGCAAGGAATTCAATTTCTAATCGGGCCCAATCTCTGCAAAGACTTTCTGTCACTGACACAGTTCCATAACTAACCAAGAATGAATGAAAATGGAGCTAAAAAAAAAAAAAACAAATTCCAAAGTTCAAAGAAAGGAAAAGCTGATACAGAGAGAGTCAATGCTAGGCTCACCGACTCTTCTCTGTGCTTCCTTCACAACTCACAATTCTCCCTACAATTGGTCTAAATCTATATTTTTGGTATAGATTTAATGAGAACTGACTTGGCTCGTGATAGTTGGCTCGGTCCACTGTGGACCTGTTTCTACATCAGCAATTCAGCATCAATCAACGTCTTGTGAAGCGCAAAGTTGGGATTATTATTTGGAAACTATGATTAAGATTAGCGTCTAATGTAAAATACCCTTTTTGTGTGTTTCCTTGTATCTATCAGAGAAAACCTCCTAGAATTCTACCCATACAATACAATCCCTGTAATTTTTTTAGTTTGACCGATTAAAAGAAAAATATTTGTCGAAAACGACCAAAATGATAAAGCTAATGTGACCTAAAATTAAATAATTAATTAACGGAAGAGTGAAGTCACTGAAATATAAGTAATGATAGGGACACAAATACCAATCACAAATATGACACAAATGATTAAGTTTGTGTTTGATTTATGATTCATATATGCATAATTAATATTACAAACTTAGTTATTTGTGACACATTTGTGGTTGGTATTTGTGTCCCTATTATTACTCCTGAAATATTGAATGGAATCGAATTTTCTTTTCTTATTCTTTTAGTAGCAAAAATCATCTTACATTTTTTTCCTCGCATAAAATGTTATATAAATCTTTAACATTAATAACTAAAAATACTCTGTCAAATTCAACCCCTAACATCTTCTCAATTGCTATCAAATCACAAATCAGAAACACTAACAATAAAAAATCATTCCAACACAAAAGACCTTACTCACATTTAGTTAGAAATTTTATTTCACATCCAATAACTTCGATAACAATTCAATGGAACCACCCATTATATATATAGGTTCACACACGTAGTCTGCGTCATACTTCTTAAGTAAATTGACATTTTGAAAATTCTCTTAAGAGTTTTTTTTTTTAAAATTTTTCTAAATTTTAAAATCAAATGTTATTTTTTTGGATCAACGCACAATAACATGAAAACTTTCATGCAAAATTATTACAAACTTTTTTAAAATTAGAATATCGGGCCCACATTGTCGACACATATACAATATTTTTCGTAATAGTTGGTCACAATTATAAATATTTTACTTTGTGGGAAGAATATAGGTAACACCTGATTTCCATTTTTTTTCTTATTTAATTCATTTATAACGGAACATTGGTAATCAAAATGCCTATAAATAAATCACAAAATTACCAAAAATGTTTATATTACAAATATTATTAATTAATCATAAATAAATTAAATCACAATCACACGAACACACGAACATTATTGTTAATTGTGCGATTGACTTTTTTTTTATCATCGTTTCTTCGACATAACATTTATTTAAAATTGCCTAAGGGCCTTTTTTGCAACAAAAAAAAACATTTATTGAAAATAAAAAAACTAACATAATGTTTATATTTGAAACTAGTTATTTCATAAACCATTATTAGATTCTAATAATATAATTGTAGACAAACCATAGAGACCTTCCTCCTTTATTTCTTTTTTCTTTTTTCTTTTTTCCATTTGCCCACCTCAAAACAAATTGCCCTGCCCACAACACAATCAACCAATAAAGTATCCCCAAAGAAATAATAAAAAAACATTTCAGAGCACATCTCTCTATTTCTTTACTCTTTCCAACACTTCCTTTCCCCATGAACCCAGTTCAGCATTAAATGCCACATTCATATACTTCCCAACTCAGCCTATTAACCTCTATTCTATGTTCATTCAATAAGCTTGTACAAAGGTAATGCATACATTTAAAATTTGAGATACACCTGGATCAATCTCCAAGAGAATGAATTTTCCACTGACATGTGGGACCCATATATATTTGTATCTCTCTACACAGTCTTTCCTAATAATCTCCATTATTGCAGTGAAGAGAAAGAAAATAACAAGAACAGAAAACAAAAGGCAGTGTAGTAGTGTAGTACTACCGAGCTACAGGAAATAGAGGGGGAGTGAGGGAGTGAAGAGGAGAAGAACCCAGCCAAAACCCTAGATGGGCTTCTCCATAGCCCGCCCCGCAATACTCTTCATCCTCCTGTTCTCTCTCCTCGGCTTTTACCCCACCGTCGCCGGCGCCGCCAGCTTGTACGATCTTGTCTACAAGGGCTGTGCTAACCAATCTTCTAGTTCCGTCTCCCCTTCCTCCGTCTCTGCTCTAGCCTCCTCTTTGACTGCCCAATCTACCTCTGCCAAGTTTTTTAAAACCACCACTTCGTCTTCCTCCGGCACTGCCCTCTTCGGCCTCTTCCAATGTCGCGGCGATTTAAGCCCTTCGGATTGCTCTTCATGCGTGAGCAAAGCGCTTCCAATGTGGACTGATCTATGCGGCCCATCCTCCTCGGCAGCACGAGTTCAACTATCTGGTTGTCTCGTTCTGTATGAAATTCAAGGGTTTCCTCAAGTCTCAGGGACCCAATTGTTGTACAAGTATTGCGGGTCGGGAGGAGGAGGAGGAGATTTCGAGGTGAGAAGAGACACTGCTTTTGCCCAACTGGAGAGCGGCATTGGGGGAGGAGTTGGGTTTTACGCCACGAGTTACCAGTCCGTGTATGCCATGGCACAATGCGAGGGCGAGTTGTCGAGTGGTGATTGTGGAGAGTGTATTAATCAAGCTGTGCAGAAATCAGAGGTCGAATGTGGAGGAGCCAGCTCTGGACAGGTGTACTTGGAGAAATGCTATATTAGTTATAATTATTACCCTAATGGAGCTCCTCGTGGTGGTTTTGGTGGCGGCGGTGGTGGAGGAGGAGGAGGAGGCGGTGGAGGTATGAATTTTACTTTTTTTTTTAATATTTTTGTGCCCAATTTTGAGGTATATCTTGTACATATTCTTAATAATACTTTTAGGGTTTTTGCAATGCTGAATGTACTACCAATTTTTAGGAAATGATAGATTAGTATAATCTCTTATGGCCCATTTTGTGTTTGTTTAATTGCATGTAGCGTGAACTTCCAATTTGTCGATATATTTATATGATAATTAAAACCTAGTAGATTTGGTTGGTGGTGACGTACTAAATTAGACTCATGAGGATTTCACGCCCCCTTTATCTTATTCCTTTTGCTTTTGGGGCTTGCTTTGCTTTTGTTAAAGCTCGTTGTTTACAATATTCTGTTTATTATGTATAATATACATTTGTTTTTCTTCATGTGGACAGGGCAACAAACAGCTAAAACCGTTGCAATCGTATTAGGAGGAGCCGTTGGTGTAGGGTTTTTAGTAATTTGCTTGCTTTTTGCGAGAAGTCTACTTAGAAAGAAAGATGGTTAGTATATTTGTTCGTAATTACTAATTTTGTTTATCGAGTTTATTGATATATCGAATAATGTTTCCTTCTGAATTTTTGGCATGCAGATTATTGAATATGGTTTTGGCAGGCTAGGAAATTGACATGGAGGAGATAATTGAAATTTATGGGGGGTTTAGTGAAAATAGTAGGGAATGTTTAGGGGGCTCTTTTTGGTTTTGGGGAGTTACTTGGATACAGAGGGGAGTTTTTTTGGCTTTTCTTCCCTTCCCATGTGGGTTTCTTCCACCATTTGAGAAAAAAATAGCTTTGAAATTTGATTTCAAAAAATTTGAAATTTATGTCTCGCTGTTGGAAGATGCCTCTTGTCTCTTCCCTTTTTGTAAGATTTTGATTTTGATTTTGAGTACATAGATTAGATCCTCAATTTTGGTACTTTTACTAAGAATTTATATATACTGTGAAAATTTCAGCATGTTTCTTAAATCTTATGTAAGTAATACTGGGCTAAATCATTCTGCTATTAAATTTGGGCCTTGGGCTCTTTATGGTATTTATAATATATTCGGCTAAATACTTTTATTTTTCAGAAAAAGGGTAATTTTTGGTATATCCTGCTAAAGACAAAAATAACATTTTATCCCTCCTAAATTATAAATATCAGAATTATCCCTTCTAAATATGATTGATTACTCTCAAATTAATCCATGCATAACGTTTAACTTCCTGAAACTCTCACCATCTAGCTCGGGCCAATTTCGTTTCTGATACAAGTCAGTAAAAAAGTATTCTACCGGCGAGTCGGGATTCGTTTAATCCATCTCCCATCGTCCAGTAGAGGCCCTCTATCAGAGAAACCGTCCCACCAGTATAGAGATCTAACCGAGTTTGTTTTTTTTTCCAGAGAAATAATCATGTCCTTGAAATATTTTGATATTTATTTTTTGAACCAGTATATGACCGAAACCAATTTCATTTATAAGGGGTCGTTTGATTCGTGTTTTGGAAAATACCTAGTATGCCAAGGAATATTATGACAAGACATATCATTCCTTGGCACTCTATAACCTTTTTGATTTGTACATTTATTTACTTCATGACATATTCTAAAAATGTAAAAATTAATTTATTTATAGAAGTCTTGAACTATTTATTTTTGGAAAGACAAATAAAATTGATTCCATGCTCATGGGTAGGGATGTCAATGGTGTGGATATTGCCCGAACCGACCCGAACCGTATCCGAAGAAATATCCGGATTCGAAAAAAATATCCGGATCCGAGTGGATCTGGATATGGATCTGGTTGCTAATTTTAAGATCCGGAACCGGATTCGATATTCGGTTTTGGTGCGGGGACCGGATCCGTGTTCCGGATCCGAGTATTTTTAGGATCCGGATACTCGGAACCAGATTCGAGTATCCGGAACCGGATCCGGATACGCATATTATATATTATTTTTATGTATTATATTTGATATTAGTTGAAAAATCATATACAAATTAATGATTTGTGAGTGATTTAAACTTACAATCGTAAAATTACGTTTAAATATAATCATATTTATCGTTCATGTCACAAATTATATATACTTATAGCTAAAAAGTAAGTCATGTTATGATAACATAGTATCCGTTTTAATACCCGAAAGAGAACCGTATCCGACAATATCCGAACCGTATCCGTATCCGTTTATTATCCGAACCATATCCGGATCCGGGTAATTTCGTATCCGTATCCGTATCCGAAAAAAAATATGGATATGGATCTGGTATGACCACTATCCGAACCGTTGACACCCCTACTCATGGTAATAGAGAAAATCCAGCAATTTTGGTGGTAATCATATTTCCACCAACAATGCCTTAGGAAATTGAGTATTACATTAATTTATTACCTAGTGTGCAAACCAAACGTGAGAATATAATCTAGTATGTTAAAAGCATTGTAATTCCAAATCTCCAACCAAATGTCCCTTAATGTTCTTCGAATTTGACCTGTACCAAGTTACCAACCAAACTCAAGGCCGGCCCAACCACATAGACTACCTAGACCACAATTGAGTGCCCAAAATATGACAAAACTGAAGGTCCTTAATACGAGGCCATATACTATGTCCCTACAACTCATGATTTTTATCTTTGATATTATCACATGACATAATGGTTGTAATAATGATTAATTAATAACTCAATTTGTCACGACCCGAAATATAATGATCGTGACCAACATATTTAAACTATGAACATCGAAATCAAGAACTCACGAAACGGAGACCGAACGGAGGAGTTCTGACCAAAAGTACGCAGACATGACACACGAAATCTGGTTCGGTAGACTCGTCACAGAATCGATCAACTACCATACTTCTACTTGTCCGACATACCGGAATAACTAATGACTACGAGATGAAACCCTAAACGGGATACGGGAGGAACGAATGACACGAGAACAATCCGACAAAATCCTACAAAACTCAGCCATGTGTTCAATCTTGGCTCGTTTGCTCATTAATCCAACCATTAATTAATTGGACATTATCGAGCGATCAAGCCTTCTCAAGAACTCACGAAACGGAGACCGAACGGAGGAGTTATGACCAAAGTACGAAGACATGACACACGAAATCTGGTTCGGTAGACTCGTCAAAGAATCGATCAACTACCATACTTCTACTTGTCCGACATACCGGAATAACTAATGACTACGAGATGAAACCCTAAACGGGATACGGGAGGAACGAATGACACGAGAACAATCCGACAAAATCCTACAAAACTCAGCCATGTGTTCAATCTTGGCTCGTTTGCTCATTAATCCAACCATTAATTAATTGGACATTATCGAGCGATCAAGCCTTCTCTTGAGTGGTGTCTCCAACCACGCCACAATCGAAGACACGCCCCCTCGATCAGCTTGAGGAGACCGTACTGCTACGTCTAACAGTTCGCAAGTTCGGGAGCGACCCGAAGATGCATCTCTGGCCAGGAACCACTAAAATGTCCAAACATGGGTTTCCTTATCTACCGCTCGTCCTCACTACGAGTAGCCCCTACATATAACACAATTAACATCAAATTAATGTCAAATTTATATGTAAAAATGAAATAATGCTTAATTAACATGAATGTATTTTTATTGGTATGTTGAAATTAATAGTTAATTCGTTATCGTCTGTTAATTGGCTTGCTAATTATCTTCACTAATCCTCCTCAAAATACGCATAAAGGGTGGGAGCAAAGTAAAATCTCTCTCTCTCTCTCTCTCTCTCTCTCTCTCTCTCTCTCAGTCTGAGAGAGAGAGATGCTAACTAGAATCCACAAAAAAAAATCCACAAAAAGAATCCAAGGACCAAAAATAAATACAATTAGAGACGGAGGGGATTTTTTCTAATTTTTCCAAACTTAGAGAACATCCATGTATATAGAGAACATCTATGAAAATTAAAAAAACAAAACCTCCGTCTTTATGTTTATGTTTATTAATTTGAATTCAGTTCGCTGTTGAAATTATCAGTATATTTTGGTTATATGAAAATATATTTTGCTCATTTCATCGACATATTTTGGTCTGGATTCTTTTTGTGAATTCTCCTTTGCAACTAAAATACTTGTACAGACGTAAGTTTTAAGATCCGTTTTAAGATCTGTTTTAGTGTTTTAAGATCTGTATATATATATATATATATATATATATATATATATATATATAGAGTGAATTCTTCTTTTTGGCTGTGATTTTTCTACCATCAGATCTGTTTTAAGATCCGTGCTAAACGGTGTTGTTACAGACGTAAGTTTATCTTCCGTCTCTCCCACTCGCCTCTTCCCCTTCTACAGCACTCACCTCCTCTCCTCCTTTCCTCTCTCAGCCCTGTCGAGAGGCACCTTGCCTTTTGGCCCTTTATTTCTCTCTCTCGCTGGTAGTACCCATCTTTCTCTCTTGTTTGTTGTATTCCCACGGGTAACTAATATTTTAAAACAACTTTGTGATTTTGATTTTTAATTTGAGATTGAATTTGTTCGGTGTCACAAACTCAAATATCAGCCATATTGTTCCGAATTTCAGCCATACCTTTCCAAAAACCCAAATATCTAATGTGTTTTCCGCTTAATTAGGGTATATTATGGTTCATAATAACTGATTTGGGACCAGTCAGTAATTGGGCATGGAGTTGTGTCGAAATTGAGTATATAATGGGTACAATTCACCAAAATTGGGTATGAAATAGGCACAAGTTTGCGCGTCAAATGAAAACAGCTCTTCCAATCGGCAGTAGAATAATCGATCACAATTTTATCCTCGCCTGCAATTTCTGGCACCGGATCTGGAACTACTTCCGCTCCTCTTAGGTGTAATTAATTATTTTTATTTACTTCTTATTTATTGTATATTAATTTCTGTGTTTCGTAAATTGTTACATTTTATCTTCATATTTCTTGCACTTTCCATGCAATTGCGAGCTTCCTCCAGATAGTTGTGGTTCATATATCACATCGATGATGTTGATAGTTTTGAGGAACTCGCGGATCTCAAGCAATAATGACTTGTCTCTTCTCCGTGGACTGGTACAAAACCGAATTAATGGCAATTCAGATTCTGACAATAACGCTCATAGTTTTTCGCTGCCAGGACAAAAAGCATTTCATGTATGGTTTATGATTAGAAATAGGATCAATGTAAATATGGATGTGATGAGAGTTAGGGATTAGATATAGGAAAATATGTTTAAATCCCTATGTGTCTCGAATGTTTTAGATTAGGATTACGATAATTATGTATTTTATGTGTTGGACTAACTATTATGTTAGTATCGAATGTGTGTGTATATAATTATGTATTTTATGTGTTGGACTAACTATTATGTTAGTATCAAATGTGTGTGTATTGGATATGTATCGGAATAATAAAATTAATGATATACTGAAATTTGAAAATGAAGCCAATGTTGTGAAATTGAAATGGATTTGTGGAATGAAACTTGAGATGAGAAGTATTGACTCGTAAATTAAATAGAAGTCTTAACCATTCTTACAACATTATCAACCAACCAGAATAATTTTAAATTATTTAACGAAACAAAGAATTTAGATGAATCGTATCATAGTACCTATTACATGCTCACTCCATAAAAATCATAATCACAATACCTATTACATGCTCACTCAATAAAAATCATAATTACATCGGAACTCGAAATCCAAATAAAACACATTTTCAAACCTAACAAAACAGTACATTCAAATACAATATCAAATACAAATCCCAATTTATACAATTTTGATAATTAACGCCAAATCAATTAATTCGAAAATGGTATGGATCGGTAGCGGTATGACGTCAAATCAATTAACGCCGATTACTCCAAACGGTGCTGCCGCGGCATCATCTTCTGATAATTAATTCAACCTCTCCGATTTGGCTTCCATCGACTCTTTTGACTCAAGATGGTACTCATTTGATTTCTATAATTGTACATCCTTCCAAAATGCAAGACAAATGCAATATTACTTGGTCTGACGATTACAATTCTCTCAGCGTCCATGTGAGCAGTGCTTCTCATTTCAAAGCACGGTATTCTGCTTTTTTGTAAAAAAATGGAGGGTTAATTTTGTTTGTAATATCAATATACCAGAAACAAAATTAATATAGTTCTCCCTTTTGTGGCTAAGGGGTGTTGGTGAATCACGAGATTGGATCCACCAGAAGTAACAATTTTGCAAGAATTTTGTGAATTAACTTTAGATTTGTAGCTTTGGATGGTCAATTTGATATTTCCGTTTATGAAAGGTCATGACTGAAATTCGAGAGAATTTGTGAAACCACACGACATCCTTATCAAATTAAAAATAAAAATCACAAGTTATAGAAAAATTGATTACCCGAATACAGCAAAGAGAGAGTTGGTATAACCAGCGCCAGTGAGAGAAAGAAAGGGTCAAGACGCAAGATGCCTTTCTTCGCCTAAAACCTAAACCCTAGTGGAGACAGCACTGAGAGAAGCGAGGTGGCGAGTACTGTAAAGGGGAGGAGGCGAGTAGTGTAGAAAGGAGAAGCGATTGGGAGAGACGGAAGATAAAAGTTGTATCCGTTAACGGCACCGTTTGCATCTAAACACTGCACGGATCTTAGAGCAGATCCCATGGCAAAAAAATCGCAAGTACAAAGGGTTCAATACTTGTACAAGTATTTTAGTTGCATTATATATACATATATATATAATATATATATATGGGGAAGATTCCTTGACATCAATATGAGACTTCCATATTAGACTTCATAATTACAACCGTTCATTTAATAATAGAGGGCTGAGATCAACCGAACTCTAACACACGCTCAATTAGAAAACAAAAACTGCCCAGTCCTCATTCTGCCCGAAAATCACATGTCCCGACACTCACCTCAACTCTGCCCAAAATATTGACCTAATCTCTTTCATTTCTTCTCGCTTACGAAACAGACCCTTGGTATTCTTTATTTTCCTCCCTACTTTGCTTTTCTTCTGACGATTGTGTTGGTATTCTCTACTTTGCTTCTCTTCTCTACTGTTGGTATTCCTTCCCTACTTTCATGGTAAATCGCCCCTAACCTAGACTATTTCTATATCTCTTTTGCTAATTTGAATCTCTCTTTTGCAAAGTTTATGGCGGCCTCTTCTCTGCTTTCCTTCTCTTTTGCAAAGTTTCTGACGAGGCAAAGTGAAAAAATAGGGCTTTTTATTTGATGAATTTTTTTGCAATTTAGAAAGTTTGTGGACTATTATAAGTACATAAGATTCTATGTATTTTGAGTATTTTAGTTTCTGGAGATTTTTGTCATTTTGAAAAAATCCTAAATTATGTCATATTAGAAAGATTTTTGTATGGATTATGTCATATTAGAAAGTTTGCGGACTTTTTTTTTTGCAAATTAGAAAGATTTTTTTTTTTTGAAATTTTGGAAAAAATGGAAACTATGCCAGAGGTGAAATTGTGACAAGATCAAAAGTTGGACATGAACTTGAAAGAAAAAAATTGATAAAAGTTTGACATGAACTTGACAAAATCGAAAAAGAACTAGATTATATTTGTATGAAATTGAACAAAAGTTGGACATGAACTGTACCAACAGAGTACCAAACACATATACACATGAAAGAAAAAGAGTTAAAAATAGTACTGATTTAATTATGATAAGATCAATATTACCATTGATATTGTTACATGATCCCCATGAGTTAAAATGAAATACAACATAATCCATACAAACATAAAAATAACAAAAAAAATCCAAAAGACCTTCGAAATCAAACCATTACAAATCAACAAATACACAAGACACAACACAATGTAAGTCGTCCATCTTCGAGCATTCCTACTTCGAGTCATCGAACTTCCAGCATTCTGAGTTCGAACAAAACCTGAAAAAGTAGCCTCTAATTCGATAAAAACCTGCAAAAAAAATCCCTTGAGTTCGAGTAAAAACCCGTCATCAACTTCGAGCAACAGCCGCATAGCCCCTGACTTCGAGAATCAATTCGACCTCGAATCTCTCTTCCAAATAGAATTTTTGAAATATGTTTAGAAATCGTCTGTGAGTAGCCTTCCAACAAATACTGTACGTAGATCCCCTTTTTCATCCACATTAGGTAACCTAAATTAATTATTAACAAGAGTTACATGAATTTGTTGACCCAATCCAACTTCGAGTAAAACAGTAATTCAAACTCGACACCGAGTAAAACCTAAATTAATAAGTAAAATCTAAATTAACATGTAAAACCATAACTCCGAGTAAAACTTGAATCTTGAATCGTCCAGTAAAACCTGAAAAAAGATTCCAAGTACAACTTCCAATCCATCTAAGGCATTTTGTCGAAAAGGTTGAGCTATCTAATCCCAAATCTCAACTAGCCAATTAGCAGAAAACAACAACTTACTGTATCCTGAAATCACTCAAAAATAACCCAAATTACCTCAATTAGCCAAATTAACCCATATAATTCTCAATTAATATTAATGTATGCTTCAATTAAACAAAATTGTGTTTTAGTTATCTACAATTTTACCTATAGAATGCAGACAACCTCAATTTCAGAAATTTGGTCGGCTAGGGTTATGTCGTGAGCGATATGAGGCATCGTCGTGAGCGAAATAAGGCATTGCCGGAAAGGGGAAGTCGTCCCTGCAGTGAATCGCTAGAGAGAGAGAGAGGAAGATGGGCGTTAGGTTCTGCCGCTACAGACTTCCCTCGCCGGAGACCCTTCGTTGCCAGGGACCATCCGTCGCCACAGAGAGGGGGACGTCGCGATTCTTCTCCATGGCGAGAGAAATTCTTCGCCATGCATTCCAAGAGAGAGATAGCAGCGAGGGTGGAGAGAGACGATTGGCAGCGAGGGTGGAGAGAGATGATTGAATTACTAAGCGTGCATTAGCTTGAGCGTGTATTAACTTATTGGATGATCTTAGCCCTCTATTACTCAGATGAACGGTTGTAATTATGAAGTCCAATATGGGAGTCCCATATTGATGTCAAGGAATCCTCCCCCTGTATATATATATGCTAACAAGAATTCATAAAAAGAATCCAAAAAAAAATTCAAAGATCAAAATATACTATTGAAATTAGCAAAATATATTCTTGTATTTATCAAAATATACTATTGAAAATGTATTATTTTATTCTCAATTTTGACTATGTTAACATATTAGATTTATCAGTATATTTTGCTAATTGGATAGTATATTTTGCTAGTTTTATCAGTATATTGAAAATGTATTATTTTATTCCCAATTTTAACTATGTTAACATATTGAATTTATCAGTATATTTTGCTAATTGGAAAGTATATTTTGGATTCTTTTTTTGGGTTCTCCTTAGCAAATATATATATGGGACATGTTCAATAGCCAACACTCTTATTTGGCCAACATGACCAATAATTTACTGACCAGCGTGCCATTTTGTTTATATTAGTTTACTTTCGTTTCTGGCCAGCGAGTCATTTTGTCGATGCGACATGTTTAGTATTTTGTGTGTTTATGTCGCATATGTGGTTATATGCTTCAGCTAGGTTTTTTTATGTTCGTTTGTATATGTTATGGTGATGCATATGTATATATATGTGTGTATCGTTGTTTTCGAGTTGTGGAATTTCTGTTTTTGTGAAATTATCATATAAGAGTTTGTGGTATACGAGTTGTATACTGACGGGTTGCCGCACCCAATCCTTTATATTTCTGGGGTGTGACATAATTAATCTACTGTTTTACATGTGTTAAACAAATACACATGACTCATTTTCATCGTTTAACATGTGTTGAACGGAGACACAAACTCATTTCCACTGTTTTAAGCTAAATTAGAGTTTGTCGAACATTTACAAAATAAAACTCTCATAAAAATTAACAAAAATATAAGAACGAAAATAAAAATAATAATTTCGCAAAAAATATTGAAGATAAAATAATTAAATATTTCTTAAAAAAATAGGACTTATCGTGTAAAATTAAATAAATAAATCACATTCATCGTGAGTCCATTTTTCATAAACCCTTTGTCAAACAATAGCTCTCTTTTTCACATTCATCTTGAGCCCATTTTTCATATGCAGAATCAGAGAAAACCTTGGCTCTACGACATGCCCTTCCACCAGCTCGAAACAAAAATTATAAATCATCGCCGCCACAGTAGTCCTTATTTGCATTAACGACATGTCCTTGCCCAAACATGTCCTCGGACCGGTATGGAATGAAAGAAATTTGTACGAAGGCTCGTACCTCAATTTTCCACTAGGAGAGATCCATCTTTCTGGCTTGAACTCCGTACAATCCTTGCCCCATATAGTTTCCATTCTCCCCATGGCATACATGCATACAAGGATCTTCTGGTCCATAGTTACCCTCGTGCCACTTGGCAGCATGTCAGGCTTTTGTGCCTTCTTTAAATTGAAAGGAACAGGTGGAAATAACCTAAGCGATTCAAGCATTGCAGCCTCCAAGTAAATAATCTTTGCTAATTCTTCAGGTTCGAAGATGACCATACCGCCTGAAGTTAAACGTCGAGGAATTGAGCTCAACTCACAAATGATCTTCTCTTCGACATGTGGGTTCCGAGACAAGAGCCAAAAGAACCAAGTCATGCCCGAGCTCGTGGTGTCACGACCAGCTATTACAAGATTAACAATGGCATCTCGTGATGAATTAGCAGACTTCGCTATCTCACATTTTATAAAAAATTTAAAAACTGAAGTGCAACGGGGAAAAGTATTCAATTTTAATTTTCATGTTGTCTTGAAAATACTCCGTAATAAAAGACTAACAAACAAAATTTTTAATTTTTTTAAAATTTCATAAAAATGCAAATACCGAAATCTAACACAAAACAGAATTAATTATTAGTTTTTCAAAAAATTATCAAAATTGAATGTAACACGAGCCAAGTACACAATTTCATGTTGTCATTAAAAACTCCGTAATTCAAGACTAACACACACAAATTTTATTTTTTTCAAAAAATTGTTAAAAATGCTAAAACTGAAGCATAACACCTTCAAAAAAATCAATAAAGATATTTTTTTAAAAAGTTTAAATTGACGTGTAACACAAGCAAAATACTCAATTTTTATTCCGTACTCAAAATACTCCGTAATCGAATACTACCACACACAAATTTCAATTTTTTCAAAAAATTCTCAAAAATGTAAAAAGATAAGTTTAACGGCTTCAAAAAATAAAATTATCATATGTTTCAAAACAATGCGAAAATTGAAGTGTAACACAAGCAAAATACTCAATTTTCATGTCGCACTCAAAATACTCCGTAATTGAAGACTAACACACACAAATTCCAATTTTTCAAAAATTTCATAAAAATGCAAAAACAGAAGTCCAACACCTTCAAAAAATAAAATTAGATATTTTTTAAAACAATGTTAAAATTTAAGTTTCACACAAGGAAAATACTCAATTTTCTTGTCATACTCAAAATACTCCGTAATAGAAGAGTAACACACACACATTTCACTTTTTTCAAAAAATAATGCAAAAAGAGAAGTTTAACACCTTCAAAAAATAAAATGATGATATGTTTTAAAATAATGCTGAAATTGAAGTGTAACATTAGCAAAATAATCAATTTTTATTCCGTACAAAAAATACTCCGCAATTAAAGACTAACATACACAAATTTCAATTTTTTCAAAAATTTATTAAAAATGCAAAAACAGAAGTCTAACACCTTCAAAAAAATTCAATTATGATATTTTTAAAAAAATGTTAAAATTGAAGTGTAACACAAGCAAAATAATCAATTTTCATGTCATACTCAAAATACTCCGTAATTAAAGACTAACACACACAAATTTTATTTTTTTCAAACAATTCTTAAAAATGCAAAAACTGAAGAATAACACCTTCAAAAAATTCAACAAAGATATTTTTTTTAAAAATGTTTAAATTGAAGTGTAAAACAAGCAAAATACTCAATTTTGATTCCGTACTCAAAATACTCCGTAATCGAATAATAACACACCCAAATTTCAATTTTTTCAAAAAATTCGTGAAAATGCAAAAAGAGAAGTTTAACAGCTTCAAAAAATAAAATTATCATATGTTTTAAAACAATGCTAAAATTGAAGTGTAACACAAGCAAAATACTCAATATTCATGTCGCACTCAAAGTAATCCGTAATTGAAGACTAACACACACAAATTTCAATTTTTCAAAAATTTCATAAAAATGCAAATACAGAAATCCAACACCTTCAAAAAATAAAATTAGATATTTTCTAAAACAATGTTAAAATTTAAGTTTCACACAAGCAAATTACTCAATTTTCATGTCATACTCAAAATACTCCGTAATAGAAGACTAACACACACAAATTTCACTTTTTTCAAAAAATAATGCAAAAAGAGAAGTTTAACACCTTCAAAAAATAAAATGATGATATGTTTTAAAATAATGCTGAAATTGAAGTGTAACATTAGCAAAATAATCAATTTTTATTCCGTACTCAAAATACACCGCAATTAAAGACTAACATAGACAAATTTCAATTTTTTCAAAATTTCTTAAAAATGCAAAAACAGAAGTCTAACACCTTCAAAAAATTCAATTATGATATTTATTAAAAAATGTTAAAATTGAAGTGTAACACAAGCAAAATAATCAATTTCCATGTCATACTCAAAATACTCCATAATTGAAGACTAACACACAAAAATTTCATTTTTGTCAAACAATTATTAAAAATGCAAAAATTGAAGTCTAACACCTTCAAAACATTCAATTAAGATATTTTTTTAATAAATTTTAAAAATGAAGTATGATACAACCAAAATACTCAATTTTCATGTCGTACTCAAAATACTCCGTAATTGAAGACTGACACACACAAATTTCAAAATTTTCAAAAATTTCGTAAAAATTCAAAAACAGAAGTCTAACACCTTTAAAAAATAAAACTATGATATGTTTTAAAACAATGCTAAAATTGAAATGTAACACATGCAAAATACTCAATTTTCATGTCGGATTCAAAATACTCCGTAATTGAAGACTAACACACACAAATTTTATTTTTTCAAAAATTTCGTAAAAATGCAAAAACAGAAGTCTAACACCTTCAAAAAATACAAATTATGCGATTTCATAAAAAATGTTAAAATTTAAGTGTAACACAAGCAAAATACTCCATTTTCATGTCGTACTCAAAATACACCGTAATTGAAGACTAACACACTCAAATTTTATTTTTTTCAAAAAATTCTTAAAAATGATAAAACTGAAGCATGACACCTTCAAAAAATTCAACCAAGATATTTTTTTTAAAAATGATTAAATTGAAATGTAACACAAGCAAAATACTCAATTTTTATTCCGTACTCAAAATACTCCGTAATCGAATACTGACACACAAAAATTTCAATTTTTTCACAAAATTCGTGAAAATGCAAAAAGAGAAGTTTAACAGCTTCAAAAAATAAAATTATCATATGTTTTAAAACAATGCTAAAATTGAAGTGTAACACAAGAAAAATACTTAATTTTCATTTCGCACTCAAAGTACTCCGTAATTGAAGACTAACACACACAAATTTCAATTTTTCAAAAATTTCATAAAAATGCAAAAACAGAAATCCAACACCTTCAGAAAATAAAATTAGATATTTTTTAAAACAATGTTAAAATTTAAGTTTCACACAAGCAAAATACTCAATTTTCATGTCATACTCAAAATACTACGTAATAGAAGACTAACACACACAAATTTCACTTTTTTCAAAAAATAATGCAAAAAGAGAAGTTTAACACCTTCAAAAAATAAATTGATGATATGTTTTAAAATAATGCTGAAATTGAAGTGTAACATTAGCAAAATAATCAATTTTTATTCCGTACTCAAAATACTCCGCAATTAAAGACTAACATAGACAAATTTCAATTTTTTCAAAATTTCTTAAAAAAAAAAAAAAAAAGCCAAACACCTTCAAAAAATTCAATTATGATATTTATTAAAAAATGTTAAAAATGAAGTGTAACACAAGCAAAATAATCAATTTCCATGTCATACTCAAAATACTCCATAATTGAAGACTAACACACAAGAATTTCATATTTGTCAAAAAATTATTAAAAATGCAAAAACTGAAGTCTAACACCTTCAAAACATTCAATTAAGATATTTTTTTAATAAATTTTAAAATTGAAGTATCATACAACCAAAATACTCAATTTTCATGTCGTACTCAAAATACTCCGTAATTGAAGAATAACACACACAAATTTCAAAATTTTCAAAAATTTCGTAAAAATGCAAAAACAGAAGTCTAACACCTTTAAAAAATAAAACTATGATATGTTTTAAAAAAATGCTAAAATTGAAATGTAACACAGGCAAAATACTCAATTTTCATGTCGGATTCAAAATACTCCGTAATTGAAGACTAACACACACAAATTTTATTTTTTCAAAAATTTCGTAAAAATGCAAAAACAGAAGTCTAACACCTTCAAAAAATACAAATTATGCGATTTCATAAAAAATGTTAAAATTTTAGTGTAACACAAGCAAAATACTCCATTTTCATGTCTTACTCAAAATACACCGTAATTGAAGACAAACACACTCAAATTTTATTTTTTTCAAAAAATTCTTAAAAATGATAAAACTGAAGCATGACACCTTCAAAAAATTCAACCAAGATATTTTTTTTTAAAATGATTAAATTGAAATGTAACACAATCAAAATACTCAATTTTTATCCCGTACTCAAAATACTCCGTAATCGAATACTGACACACACAAATTTCAATTTTTTCATAAAATTCGTGAAAATGCAAAAAGAGAAGTTTAACAGCTTCAAAAAATAAAATTATCATATGTTTTAAAACAATGCTAAAATTGAAGTGTAACACAAGAAAAATACTCAATTTTCATTTCGCACTCAAAATACTCCGTAATTGAAGACTAACACACACAGATTTCAATTTTTCAAAAATTTCATAAAAATGCAAAAACAGAAATTCAACACCTTCAAAAAATAAAATTAGATATTTTTTAAAACAATGTTAAAATTTAAGTTTCACACAAGCAAAATACTCAATTTTCATGTCATACTCAAAATACTACGTAATAGAAGACTAACACACACAAATTTCACTTTTTTCAAAAAATAATGCAAAAAGAGAAGTTTAACAGCTTCAAAAAATAAAATTATCATATGTTTTAAAACAATGCTAAAATTGAAGTGTAACACAAGAAAAATACTCAATTTTCATTTCGCACTCAAAATACTCCGTAATTGAAGACTAACACACACAGATTTCAATTTTTCAAAAATTTCATAAAAATGCAAAAACAGAAATTCAACACCTTCAAAAAATAAAATTAGATATTTTTTAAAACAAAGTTAAAATTTAAGTTTCACACAAGCAAAATACTCAATTTTCATGTCATACTCAAAATACTACGTAATAGAAGACTAACACACACAAATTTCACTTTTTTCAAAAAATAATGCAAAAAGAGAAGTTTAACACCTTGAAAAAATAAAATGATGATATGTTTTAAAATAATGCTGAAATTGAAGTGTGACATAAGCAACATAATCAATTTTTATTCCGTGCTCAAAATACTCCGCAATTAAAGACTAACATACACAAATTTCAATTTTTTCAAAATTTCTTAAAAATGCAAAAACATAAGTCTAACACCTTCAAAAAATAAATATTACGATATTTCAAAAAAAATGTTAAAATTTAACTGCAACAAAGCAAAATACTAAATTTTCATGTCGTACTCAAAATACTCCGTAATTGAAGACTAACACACACAAATTTTATTTTTTTCAAAAAATTCTTAAAAATGCAAAAACTGAAGCATAACACCTTCAAAAAAATTCAACAAAAATATTTTTTTTAAAAATGTTTAAATTGAAGTGTAACACAAGCAAAATACTCAATTTTGATTCCGTACTAAAAATACTCCGTAATCGAATACTAACACACACAAATTTCAATTTTTTCAAAAAATTCGGGAAAATGCAAAAAGAGAAGTTTAACAGCTTCAAAAAATAAAATTATCATATGTTTTAAAACAATACTAAAATTGAAGTGTAACACAAGCAAAATACTCAATTTCCATGTCGCACTCAAAGTACTCCGTAATTGAAGACTAACACACACAAATTTCAATTTTTCAAAAATTTCATAAAAATGCAAAAACAGAAATCCGACACCTTCTAAAAATAAAATTAGATATTTTTTAAAACAATGTTAAAATTTATGTTTCACACAAGCAAAATACTCAATTTTCATGTCATACTCAAAATACTCCGTAATAGAAGACTAACACACATAAATTTCACTTTTTTCAAAAAATAATGCAAAAAGAGAAGTTTAACACCTTCAAAAAATGAAATGATTATATGTTTTAAAATAATGCTGAAATTGAAGTGTAACATTAGCAAAATAATCAATTTTTATTCCGTACTCAATATACTCCGCAATTAAAGACTAACATAGACAAATTTCAATTTTTTCAAAATTTCTTAAAAATGCAAAAACAGAAGTCTAACACCTTCAAAAAAATTCAATTATGATATTTATTAAAAAATGTTAAAATTGAAGTGTAACACAATCAAAATAATCAATTTCCATCTCATACTCAAAACACTCCATAATTCAAGACTAACACACAAAAATTTCATTTTTGTCAAAAAATTATTAAAAATGAAAAAACTGAAGTCTAACACCTTCAAAACATTCAATTAAGATATTTTTTTAATAAATTTTAAAATTGAAGTATGATACAACCAAAATACTCAATTTTCATGTCGTACTCAAAATACTCCGTAATTGAAGACTAACACACACAAAATTCAATTTTTTCAAAAATTTCGTAAAAATGCAAAAACAAAAGTCTAACACCTTTAAAAAATAAAACTATGATTTGTTTTTAAACAATGCTAAAATTGAAGTGTAACACAGGCAAAATATTCAATTTTCATGTCGGATTCGAAATACTCCGTAATTGAAGACTAACACACACAAATTTTATTTTTTCAAAAATTTCGTAAAAATGCAAAAACAGAAGTCTAACTCTTTCAAAAAAGAAAAATTACGATATTTCATAAAAATGTTAAAATTTAAGTGTGACAAAGCAAAATACTCAATTTTCATGTCTTACTCAAAATACTCCGTAATTGAAGACTAACACACACAAATTTTATTTTTTTCAAAAAATTCTTAAAAATGCAAAAACTAAAGCATAACACCTTCAAAAAATTCAACAAAGATATTTTTTTTTTAAAATGTTTAAATTGAAGTGTAACACAAGCAAAATACTCAATTTTGATTCCGTACTCAAAATCTCCGTAATCGAATACTAACACACACAAATTTGAATTTTTTCAAAAAATTCGTGAAAATGCAAAAAGAGAAGTTTAACAGCTTCAAAAAATAAAATTATCATATGTTTTAAAACAATGCTAAAATTGAAGTGTAACACAAGCAAAATACTCAATTTTCATGTCGCACTCAAAGTACTCCGTAATTGAAGACTAACACCCACAAATTTCAATTTTTCAAAAATTTCATAAAAATGCAAAAACAGAAATCCAACACCTTCAAAAAATAAAATTAGATATTTTTTAAAACAATGTTAAAATTTGAGTTTCACACAAGCAAAATACTCAATTTTCATGTCGTACTCAAAATACTCCGTAATAGAAGACTAACACACACAAATTTCACTTTTTTCAAAAAATAATGCAAAAAGAGAAGTTTAACACCTTCAAAAAATAAAATGATGATATGTTTTAAAACAATGCTGAAATTGAAGTGTAACATTACCAAAATAATCAATTTTTATTCCGTACTCAAAATACTCCGCAATTAAAGACTAACATAGACAAATTTCAATTTTTTCAAAATTTCTTAAAAATGCAAAAACAGAAGTCTAACACCTTCAAAAAATTCAATTATGATATTTATTAAAAAATGTTAAAATTGAAGTGTAACACAATCAAAATAATAAATTTTCATGTCATATCCAAAATACTCCGTAATTGAAGAATAACACACAAAAATTTTATTTTTGTCAAAAAAATATTAAAAATGCAAAAACTGAAGTCTAACACCTTCAAAACATTCAATTAAGATATTTTTTTAATAAATATTAAAATTGAAGTATGACACAACCAAAATACTCAATTTTCATGTCGTACTCAAAATACTCCGTAATTGAAGACTAACACACATAAATTTCAATTTTTTCAAAAATTTCGTAAAAATGAAAAAACAGAAGTCTAACACCTTTAAAAAATAAAATTATGATATGTTTTAAAAGAATGCTAAAATTGAAGTGTAACACAAGCAAAATACTAAATTTTCATGTCGGATTCAAAATACTCCGTAATTGAAGACTAACACACACAAATTTTATTTTTTCAAAAAATTCGTAAAAATGCAAAAACAGAAGCCTAACACCTTAAAAAAATAAAAATTATGAGATTTTATAAAAAATGTTAAAATTGAAGTGTAACACAACCAAAACATTCAATTTTCATTTCGTACTCAAAATACTCCGTAATTGAAGACTAACACACACAAATTTCCATTTTTTCAAAAATTTCGTAAAAATGCCAAAAACAGAAGTCTAACACCTTTAAAAAATAAAACTATGATATGTTTTAAAACAATGCAAAACTTGAAGTGTACCACAAGGAAAATACTCAATTTTCATGTCGGATTCAAAATACTCCGTAATTGAAGACTAACACACACAAATTTTATTTTTTCAAAAATTTCGTAAAAATGCAAAAACAGAAGTCTAACACCCTTAAAAAATAAAAATTTTGTGATTTTATTAAAAATGTTAAAATTTAAGTGTAACACAAGCAAAATACTTAATTTTCATGTTGTACTCAAAATACAACGTAATTGAGGACTAACAAACACAAATTTTATTTTTTTCAAATATTTCTTAAAAATGCAAAAACTAAAGCATAACACCTTCAAAAAATTCAATAAAGATATTTTTTTAAAAATGTTTAAATTGAAGTGTAACATAAGCAAAATACTCAATTTCTATTCCGTACTAAAAATAATCCGTAATCGAATACTAACACACACAAATTTCAATTTTTTATAACAAATCGTAAAAATGCAAAAAGAGAAGTTTAATAGCTTCAAAAAATAAAATTATCGTATGTTTTAAAACAATGCTAAAATTCAAGTGTAACACAAGCTAAATACTCAATTTTCATGTCAAAAAATTTCGTAAAATAATGATATGTTTTAAAATAATGCTAAAATAATACTCAAAATAATCCGTAATTCAAGACGAGCACACACAAATTTCATTTTTGTCAAAAAATTATTAAAAATGCAAAAATCGAAGTCTAGCACCTTCAACACATTCAATTAGGATATTTTTTTTAATAAATATTAAAATTGAAGTATGACACAACCAAAATACTTAATTTTCATGTCGCACTCAAAATACTCCGTAATTGAAGACTAACACACACAAATTTCAATTTTTCAAATATTTCTTAAAAATGCAAAAACAGAAGTCTAACACCTTCAAAAAATAAAATTAGATGTTTTTTAAAACAATGTTAACATTTAAGTGTCTCACAAGCAAAATACTCAATTTTCATGTCGTACTCAAAATACTCCGTAATAGAAGACTAACACACACAAATTTCACTTTTGTCTAAAATTAATGCAAAAAGAGAAGTTTAACACCTTCAAAAAATAAAATGATATGTTTTAAAATAATGCTAAAATTGAAGTGTAACATAAGCAAAATAATCAATTTTTATTCCGTACTCAAAATACTCCGCAATGAAAGACTAACATACACAAATTTCAATTTTTTCAAAATTTCTTAAAAATGCAAAAACAAAAGTCTAACACCTTCGAAAAATTCAATTATGATATTTATTAAAAAATGTTAAAATTGAAGTGTAACACAATCAAAATAATAAATTTTCATGTCATATCCAAAATACTCCGTAATTGAAGAATAACACACAAAAATTTCATTTTTGTCAAAAAAATATTAAAAATGCAAAAACTGAAGTCTAACACCTTCAAAACATTCAATTAAGACATTTTTTTTAATAAATATTAAAATTGAAGTATGACACAACCAAAATACTCAATTTTCATGTTGTACTCAAAAGACTCCGTAATTGAAGATTAACACACACAAATTTCATTTGTTTCAAAACTTTCGTAAAAATGCAAAAACAAAAGTCTAACACATTTAAAAAATAAAACTATGATATGTTTTAAAACAATGCTAAAATTGAAGTGTAACACAAACAAAATACTCAATTTTCATGTCGGATTCAAAATATTCCGTAGTTGAAGACTAACTCACACAAATTTTATTTTTTCAAAAATTTCGTAAAAATGCAAAAACAGATGTCTAACACCTTCAAAATATAAAAATGATGAGATTTTATAAAAAATGTTAAAATTGAAGCGTAACACAAGCAAAATACTGAATTTTCATGTCGTACTCAAAATAATCCGTAATTGAAGACTAACACACACAAATTTTATTTTTTTTAAAAAATTCTTAAAAATGCAAAAACCGAAGCATAACACCTTCAAAAAATTCAACAAAGATATTTTTTTTAAAAATATTTAAATGGAAGTGTAACACAAGTAAAATACTAAATTTTTATTCCGTACTCAAAATAATCCGTAATCGAATACTAACACACACATATTTCAATTTTTTCAAAAAATTCGTAAACATGCAAAAAGAGAAGTTTAACAGCTTCAAAAAATGAAATTATCATATATTTTAAAACAATGATAAAATTGAAGTGTAACACAAGCAAAAGACTCAATTTTCATGTCGCACTCAAAATACTCCGTAATTGAAGACTAACACACACAAATTTCAATTTTTCAAAAATTTCTTAAAAATGCAAAAACAGAAGTCTAACACCTTCAAAAAATAAAATTAGATATTTTTTGAAACAATGTTGAAATTTAAGTTTCACACAAGAAAAATACTCAATTTTCATGTCATAATCAAAATACTCCGTAATAGAAGACAAACACACACAAATTTCACTTGTTTCAAAAATTAATGCAAAAAGAGAAGTTTAACACCTTCAAAAAATAAAATAAGGATAGTTTTTAAAATAATGCTAAAATTGAAGTATAACATAAGAAAAATAATCAATTTTTATTCCGTACTCAAAAATACTCCGCAATTAAAGACTATCATACACAAATTTCAAAATTTTCAAATATTTCTTAAAAATGCAAAAACAGAAGTCTAACACCTTAAAAAAATTTAATTATGATATTTATTAAAAAATGTTAAAATTGAAGTGTAACACAAGCAAAATAATCAATTTTCATGTCATACTCAAAATACTCCGTAACTGAAGACTAACACACAAAAATTTCATTGTTGTCAACACATTTAAAAAATGCAAAAACAGAAGTCTAACACCTTCAAAAAATTTAATTATGATATTTTTAAAAAAATGTTAAAATTTAAGTGTAACACCCGCAAAATAATCAATTTTCATGTCGTACTCAAAATACTCCGTAATTAAAGACTAACAAACACAAATATCATTTTTTTTCAAAAATATATTAAAAACGAAAAAACTGAAGTCTAACACCTTGAAAACACTCAATTAATATATTGTTTTTAATAAATATTAAAATTTAAGTATGACACAAGCAAAATAATCAATTTTCATGTCATATTCAAAATACTCCGTAATTGAAGACGAACACACACAAATTTCATTTTTGTCAAAAACTTATTTAAAATGCAAAAACTGAAGTCTAACACCTTCAAAACATTCAATTAAGATATTTTTTTAATAAATATTAAAATTGAAGTATGACACGACCAAAATACTCAATTTTCATGTCGTACTCAAAATACTCCGTAATTGAAGACTAACACACATAAATTTCAATTTTTTCAAAAATTTCGTAAAAATGCAAAAACAGAAGTCTAACACCTTTAAAAAATAAAACTATGATATGTTTTAAAAGAATGCTAAAATTGAAGTGTAACACAAGCAAAATACTAAATTTTCATGTCGTATTCAAAATTCTCCGTAATTGAAGACTAACACACACAAATTTTATTTTTTCAAAAAATTCGTAAAAATGCAAAAACAGAAGCCTAACACCTTAAAAAAATAAAAATTATGAGATTTTATAAAAAATGTAAAAATTGAAGTGTAACACAACCAAAACATTCAATTTTCATTTCGTACTCAAAATACTCCGTAATTGAAGACTAACACACACAAATTTCAATTTTTTCAAAAATTTCGTAAAAATGCCAAAAACAGAAGTCTAACACCTTTAAAAAATAAAACTATGATATGTTTTAAAACAATGCAAAAATTGAAGTGTACCACAAGGAAAATACTCAATTTTCATGTCGGATTCAAAATACTCCGTAATTGAAGACTAACACACACAAATTTTATTTTTTCAAAAATTTCGTAAAAATGCAAAAACAGAAGTCTAACACCCTTAAAAAATAAAAATTTTGTTATTTTAACAAAAATGTTAAAATTTAAGTGTAACACAAGCAAAATACTTTATTTTCATGTTGTACTCAAAATACAACGTAATTGAAGACTGACAATCACAAATTTTATTTTTTTCGAATATTTCTTAAAAATGCAAAAACTAAAGCATAACACCTTCAAAAAATTCAATAAAGATATTTTTTTAAAAATGTTTAAATTGAAGTGTAACACAAGCAAAATACTCAATTCTTTTTCCGTACTCAAAGTACTCCGTAATCGAATACTAACACACACAAATTTCAATTTTTTCAAAACATTCGTAAAAATGCAAAAAGAGAAGTTTAACAGCTTCAACAAATAAAATTATCATATGTTTTCAAACAATACTAAAATGGAAATGTAGCACAAGAAAAATACTCAATTTTCAAGTCGCACTCAAAATACTCCGCAATTGAAGACTAACACACACTAATTTCAATTTTTCAAAAATTTCTTAAAAATGCAAAAACAGAATTCTAACACCTTCAAAAAATAAAATTAGATAGTTTTTAAAACAATGTTTAAATTTAAGTTTCACACAAGAAAAATACTCAATTTTCATGTCATACTCAAAATACTCCGTAATAGAAGACTAACACACACAAATTTCACTTTTTTCAAAAATTAATGCAAAAAGAGAAGTTACCTTCAAAAAATAAAATTATGATATGTTTTAAAATAATGCTAAAATTGAAGTGTAACATAAGCAAAATAATCAATTTTTATTCCATACTCAAGATACTCCGCAATTAATGACTAACACACAAAAATTTCAATTTTTTCAAAAATTTAAAAAAATGCAAAAACAGAAGTCTAACACCTTCAAAAAATTTAATTATGATATTTAAAATGTTTTTTTAAAAATTGAAGTGTAACACCCGCAAAATAATCAATTTTCATGTCGTACTCAAAATACTCCGTAATTAAAGGCTAACAGACACAAATATCATTTATTTTCAAAAAAATATAAAAAATGCAAAAACTAAAGTCTAACACCTTGAAAACACTCAATTAATATATTTTTTTAGTAAATATTAAAATTGAAGTATGACAGAAGCAAAATACTCAATTTTCATGTCATACTCAAAATACTCTGTAATTGAAGACGAACACAGACAAATTTCATTTTTGTTAAAAACTTATTAAAAATGCAAAAACTGAAGTCTAACACCTTCAAAACATTCAATTAAGATATTTTTTTAATAAATATTAAAATTGAAGTATGACACAACCGAAATACTCAATTTTCATGTCGTACTCAAAATACTCCGTAATTGAAGACTAACAAACATAAATTTCAATTGTTTCAAAAATTTCGTAAAAATGCAAAAACAGAAGTCTAACACCTTTAAAAAATAAAACTATGATATGTTTTAAAAGAATGCTTAAATTGAAGTGTAACACAAGCAAAATACTAAATTTTCATGTCGGGTTCAAAATACTCCGTAATTGAAGACTAACACACACAAATTTTATTTTTTCAAAAAATTCGTAAAAATGCAAAAACAGAAGCCTAACACCTTAAAAAAATAAAAATTATGAGATTTTATAAAAAATGTTAAAATTGATGTGTAACACAACCAAAACACTCAATTTTCATTTCGTACTCAAAATACTCCGTAATTGAAGACTAACACATACAAATTTCAATTTTTTCAAAACTTTCGTAAAAATGCAAAAAACAGAAGTCTAACACCTTTAAAAAATAAAACTATGATATGTTTTAAAACAATGCTAAAATTGAAGTGTAACACAAGGAAAATACTCAATTTTCATGTTGGATTCAAAATACTCCGTAATTGAAGACTAACATACACAAATTTTATTTTTTCAAAAATTTCGTAAAAATGCAAAAACAGAAGTCTAACACCCTTAAAAAATAAAAATTTTGTGATTTTATAAAAAATGTTAAAATTTAAGTGTAACACAAGCAAAATACTCAATTTTCATGTCGTACTCAAAATACTCCGTAATTGAAGACTAACGCACACAAATTTATTTTTTTCAAATATTTCTTAAAAATGCAAAAACTAAAGCATAACACATTCAAAAAATTCAATAAATATATATTTTTTAAAATGTTTAAATTGAATACTAACACAAGCAAAATACTTAATTTTTTTTCCGTACTCAAAATACTCCGTCACTGAAGATGTAACACAAGCAAAATACTCATTTTTTATTCCGTACTCAAAATACACCGTAATTGAAGACTAACACACACAAATTTCATTTTTTTGAAAATTTGTTATAAATGCAAAAACTGAAGTCTAACACCTTCAAAAAATTGAATTAAGATATTTTTTAAAGATATGTTAAAATTGAAGTGTAACACAAGCAAAATAATCAATTTTTATTCCGTACTCAAAATACTCCGTAATAGAAGACTAACACACACAAATTTCAATTTTTTCAAAAATTTCTTAAAAATGTAAAAACTAAAGGCAAACACCTTCAAAAAATTGAATTAAGGTATTTTTTAAAAATATGTTAAAATTGAAGTGTAACACAAGCAAAATTCTCAATTTTTATTCTGTACTCAAAATACTTCGTAATTGAAGACTAACACACACAAATTTCAATTTTCCCAAAAATTTCGTAAAAATGCAAAAACAGTAGTCTAACACCTTCATAAAATAAAATTATGATATGTTTTAAATGAATGCAAAAATTCAACTGTAACACAAGCAAAATACTCAATGTTCATGTCATACTCAAAACTCAATTTTTATTCGGTACTCAAAATACTCCGTAATTGCCAATGGTCCCATAACCTAGATGGCTGAGTGCTCAGCACAATAAACCCTCATGTTGTAGAGGTTGTGGGTTCGAATCCCAGCGGCATCAATATAAAAAAAAACCTATAATGGCCACGATTCGTGGCCTAGGATTCTCTTCCAAACAAAATACTCCGTAATTGAAGACTAACACACATAAATTACAATTTTTTCAGAAATTTCTTAAAAATGCAAAAACTGAAGGCTAACACCTTCAAAAAATTGAATTAAGATATTTTTAAAAATATGTTAAAATCGGAGTGTAACACAAGCAAAATACTCAATTTTTATTCCATACTCAAAATACTCCTTAATTGAAGACTAACATAATAATTTCATTTTTTTTGAAAATTTGTTAAAAATGCAAAACTGAAGTCAAACACCTTAAAAAATTCAATTAAGATATTTTTATTAGAATGTTAAAATTGAAGTGTAACACAAGCAAAATACTCATTTTTTATTCCGTACTCAAAATACACCGTAATTGAAGACTAACACACACAAATTTCAATTTTTTCAAAAATTTCTTAAAAATGCAAAAACTGAAGGCTTACACCTTCAAAAATTGAATGAAGATATTTTTATAAAATATGTAAAAATCGAAGTGTAACACAAGCAAAAAATACTCAATTTTTATTACATACTCAAAATAATCCGTAATTGAAGACTAACACTCACGAATTTCATTTTTTTCGAAAATTGTTTAAATATGTAAAAACTGAAGTCTAACACCTTCAAAAAATTAAATCAAGATATTTTTTAAAAATATGGTAAAATTTAAGTGTAAGACAACCAAAATACTAAATTTTTTATTCCGTACTCAAAATACTCCGTAATGGAAGATTAACATACACAAATTTTAATTCTTTCAAAAATTTCTTAAAAATGCAAAAATTGAAGGCTAACACCTTCAAAAAATTGAATTAAGATATTATTTAAAAATATGTTAAAATTGAAGTGTAACACAAGCAAAATACTTGAAAGAAAATATGGCTTAAGAATTAACTTGGAAGAATTTATATAAATAGGCAATAGTCTGGCATATTAACTTCCCGCATAATATGTTGCATGGCCATAGTCTGGCATATTGAAATGTCAATTGAATGATAGTAAAACCACTAAACGGAATGAATATAATTCTAAAACGTCCCTCGTGTATAAAGTTGTTCATAGGTTTGAACCAGGTAGTCCATTCACCGAATGGAGACTTTACATACACTGGCATATTCGTAGATGAGATGATCAGGTTTTACTGATCTGAGACGGTAGTGTCGATTCTAGAATATGGATATACGCGGCGTCGTATATTGGACTGACCACTATATGAGTTTGTAACATGGTTAGAGTCATTGGAGACGAACTCATATCCAGATAGTGCGTTTTAGTTCTTCATACTTGAGTGATCTCACGGATTCCTAGTATGTGAAAAGACAATGCTTTGATATAATTAACCCTACGCGTAACTGTGTAGCAGAGATTACTATTGGGTATTGTTTTTAGCATAGGCAAAGGATGTGAGGTTGCAAGATAGGAATTGTTCCTTTCTGACCTTGAATAAGGATAGAGGGAGATATCTCTCGGGCCCCTCGATTGAATTGAGATTGATGAAATGTTTGGCCAAGCTCGATGGAACTCAATGGAGTTCGCATTGTTATTATCAATCTAATTCTTATCGAGCAAGAGTGTATCTGATCAAAAAGAAAAGGGGATGACTTGAAGTCTTAAGCTTCACCGTGACCCTTTTGATCGGAAGATATCGCGAACAAGAGGACTAGTAACACTTATATGAGCTAGGTATGAAGATGTACTGCATCTTCATAAAGGTGTTCTCCACCTTTTTCGTGCTAATTCTGGGTAGGTATTAACGGCAGTCTAGTGCTCGCAATACCTTCTGGATTGCTGCCATATCCACTGCCAGTCTTAGACGAACCTACAAGGTCACACCAAGATTTCGTAACATATCGGATTCTCAAGATAATGCTCACCAATACGTTTGTTGGACAAACAAAATGGAATCACGTGTGATTAGATCTCACGACATATGTTGGACATATGGCCAGGTTGATTAAGTCTTAATCCAAGAGGGAGTTTGAAAGAAAATATGGCTTAAGAATTAACTTGGAAGAATTTATATAAATAGACAATTCTGCAGTCAGAATTAGGTTCGTTCGAACGAACTATATGAGTGCGTTCGAACGGACTTATTCGTGACAGTCAGATTTGGGTTAGTTCGAACGAACTACTTAAGTGCGTTCGGACGAACTGGGTTCGTTCGAACGAACCATTTAGGTGCGTTCGAACTGACTTAATTCCTATATATATATAGAATTCCGATGTAGTTTTAACCTAAGTTTTTCCCAGAAAATTAGGGTTTTAAGCCGCCGTTTCTCTCTCTTCTTCCACAGAAATTCAGATCAGATCTGGAGAGATTGAGAGGGAGATTTGAGCGAAGAGCTTGAGAGATTTGATCGTAACGTCGACTAGAACGACGTTGGCGATTCCGATTGGACGAAATCGAGGTGGACACGAGTAGAGGGATTGCACGAGCACTCCTTGGAGAAGGTTCACGGATTTGGAGAAGAAATCGACACGTACTAACTTGTACAAGGTAATATTCTCCGAAACTCTTCCTTTTTCGGTGGTTTTCGGGCGTGATCCCGGTAGAATTAGGTTACGCATGCGAAACTAATTCCGCTGCACACTTTGATAAACGTGTGCGTAACCCTACAATACTCAATTTTTATTCCATACTGAAAATACTCCGTAATTGAAGACTAACACACACAAATTTCAATTTTCTAAAAAATTCGTAAAAATGCTAAAACAGAAGTCTAACACCATTAAAAAATAAAATTATGATATGTTTTAAAACAATGCTACAATTGAAGTGTAACATAAGCAAAATACTCAATTTTCGTGTCGCACTCAAAATACTCCGTAACTGAAGACAAACGCACACAAATTTCAAATTTTTGAAAAATTTCATAAAAATGCAAAAACTTAAGTCTAACACCTTTTAAAATATTCAACTAAGATATTTTTTTACAAATGTTAAAATTGAAGTGTAACACAAGCAAATTACTCATTTTTTATTCCGTACTCAAAATACTCCGTAATTGAAGACTAACACACACAAATTTCAATTTTTTCAAACATTTCTTAAAAATGCAAAAACTGGAGGCTAACACCTTCAAAAAGTTCAATTAAGATATTTTTTAAAAATATTTTAAAATTGAAGTGTAACACAAGAAAAATACTCAATTTTTATTCCGTACTCAGAATACTCCGTAATCGAAGACTAACACACACAAATTTCATTTTTTTGAAAATTTGTTATAAATGCAAAAACTGAAGTCTAACACCTTCAAAAAATTGAATTAAGATATTTTATAAAGATATGTTAAAATTGAAGTGTAACACAAGCAAAAAACTCAATTTTTATTCCGTACTCAAAATACTCCGTAATAGAAGACTAACACACACAAATTTCAATTTTTTCAAAAATTTCTTAAAAATGCAAAAACTAAAGGCAAACACCTTCAAAAAATTGAATTAAGATATTTTTTAAAAATATGTTAAAATTGAAGTGTAGCATAAGCAAAATATTCAATTTTTATTCTATACTCAAAATACTTCGTAATTGAAGACTAACACACACAAATTTCAATTTTTTCAAAAAATTCGTAAAAATGAAAAAACAGAAGTCTAACATCTTCAGAAAATAAAATTATGATATGTTTTAAATGAATGCTAAAATTCAACTGTAACACAAGCAAAATACTCAATGTTCATGTCATACTCAAAACTGAATTTATATTCGGTACTCAAAATACTCCGTAATTGAAGACTAACACACAAATTTCAATTTTTTCAAATATTTCTTAAAAATGCAAAAACTGAAGGCACCTTAAAAAAATTGAATTAAGATATTTTTAAAAATATGTTAAAATCGGAGTGTACCACAAGCAAAATACTCAATTTTTATTCCATACTCAAAATACTCCGTAATTGAAGACTAACACACAAATTTCATTTTTTTTGAAAATTTGTTAAAAATGCAAAAACTGAAGTCAAAGACCTTAAAAAAATTCAATTAAGATATTTTTATTAGAATGTCAAAATTGAAGAGTAACACAAGGAAAATACTCATTTTTTATTCCGTACTCAAAATACACCGTAATTGAAGACTAACACACACAAATTCAAATTTTTTCAAAAATTTCTTAAAAATGCAAAAATTGAAGGCTAACACCTTCAAAAATTGAATTAAGATATTTTTAAAAAATATGAAAAAATCGAAGTGCAACACAAGGAAAATACTCAATTTTTATTCCATACTCAAAATACTCCGTAATTGAAGACTAACACTCACGAATTTCATTTTTTTCGAAAATTTGTTAAAAATGTAAAAACTGAAGTCTAACACCTTCAAGAAATTAAATCAAGATATTTTTTAAAAATTTGGTAAAATTTAAGTGTAACACAACCAAAATACTAAATTTTTTTATTCCGTACTCAAAATACTCCGTAATGGAAGATTAACATACACAAATTTTAATTTTTTCAAAAATTTCTTAAAAATGCAAAAACTGAAGGCTAACACCTTCAAAAAATTGAATTAAGATATTATTCAAAAATATGTTAAAATAGAAGTGTAACACAAGAAAAATACTCAATTTTTATTCCGTACTGAAAATACTCCGTAATTGAAGACTAACACACACAAATTTCAATTTTCTAAACAATTTCGTAAAAATGCAAAAACAGAAGTCTAACACCTTCAAAAAATAAAAGTACGATATGTTTTAAAACAATGCTAAAATTCAAGTGTAACACAAGCAAAATACTCAATTTTCTTGTCATACTTAAAATACTCCGTAATTGAAGACTAACACACAAAAAATTTAATTTTTTCAAAAATTTCTTAAAAATGCAAAACCTGAAGTGTAACACCTTAGAAAAATTGAATTAAGATATTTTTTAAAAATATGTTAAAATCAAAGTGTAACTCAAGCAAAATACTCAATTTTTATTCCGTACTCAAAATACTCCGTAATTGAAGACTAACACACACGAATTTCAATTTTTTCAAAATTATCTTAAAAATGCAAGAACTGAAGGCTAACACCTTCAAAAAATTGAATTAAGATATTTTTTACAAATATGTTATAATCGGAGTGTAACACAAGTAAAATACTCAATTTTTATTCCATACTCAAAATACTCAGTAATTGAAGACTAACACACAAATTTCATTTTTCACTACAACAGATTTTAGTTTTACCGACGGTTTTACCCGTCGGTAAAAAAGGCGAAAACCGTCGGAATTGGTTTCTCCGACGGGCACCCGTCGCTAAAAGCCCGTCGGCAAAGAGGGCGTCGGTGATGCTGGTTTCTGCTACGGGCCGTCGGTAATTTTCTGCTACGGGCCATAGCAAATACGTATTACCGACGGGGCATAATTTACCGACGGTTTTATTTTCTGCTACGGGCGGTAGCTGAAAATCTGCTACGGGCGGTAGCTGAAAACCATTTTCAGCGTCAGTTTTTGTTTGCTACGGCCCGTCGGTAATTCAATTTTCACGTCAATTTGTTTGCTACGGCCCGTCGGTAATATTAGTATTAATTAATTAATTAATTAATTAATAATTAATTAATAATTAAATAATTAAATATTAATTAATATATTCATATGAAATATTCAACTAATGAATTAATATATAAATTATTCATTACTAATTAATATATTAATGCAAAATATTCATATAAAATAATATGAAGTACTCATAAAAAAATACATAAAACATCACAATTCAAACATAAGCAAACACAAATAAAACTTAACAGTCCACAAGACACAAATGAAAACATAACAGTCCACAAACACACAAATAAGAAACATCACAGTTCATCAGCTCCAATGTTCCGCAGAAAATCACTCACCGCTCCCGACGGTTGCGACAACCCCGTCTCCTAAATAATGATATGTGAATTAAATTAAATTCAAGTTAATACTTAATTATAATTAACAGAATTACCGGCCAAATGGACTGATCGTGAGGGGCAGGATTCACATTCGGCGGCGTCGGGTACGTGGGCTGAGGGCCGAATAGTTGCTGCTGCTGTGGAGACCTGAACAGACTCTGAAAATCTGAGCCTGCCGAGTTCTGAAGCGGAGGAGACTGGTACAACCCGGGATTCTGCTGCGTACCGTCGAAAACTCCGAATCCTGATCCTATCGATCCGGATCCTGAGCCCTGTCCCTTTTGAAACAAATATATATGCATATAAGACATTAATAAAAATTTAAAATGAATTTTATTTAACACCTACTTACCTGTTGCGACCTCTGCTGCGACATCTGCACAATCATAGCCTGCATAGCTTACATGCTTACAGCCATCGAGCGCTGCGTCTCCTCTGTCCTGCGCAACGCCTCCTCAGACCTGCGTTGCGCCTCCTCTGTCCGGCGTTGCGCCTCCTCTTTCTTTCGAAGATCATCTTGCATCTTCTGATTCTGCTCGATTTGTACTTGAAGTAAATTGTTCAATTGCTCGTATCTGGAATCGTCATCAGGCTGGCGAGATGATGTTGCGTGCTGACTTGGGGAAGCGGACCACGTCGAGGAGACGGGCTGGGAGATATAGCTCGGATCAATAATGCTATCAATCGTATAGAAACGCCCATGCGCTCTCCCGCCGGACGCGGCGACATACAAGTCTGTGTCATCGTCGCGTTCCTGCGCCCAATTCTCACCATATTTCTCGGTCATGTGTGTCTCATAACTCTCGTGCACAAGAAATATAGACAATATGATATATAATATATTAATATTATGAACCTTCGACTTCTGATCGATAAATGTCAATGACTAGTACCATTTTTTTTACAAAAATATAAGATATACCTTGACTGTCAATGACTTCTGATCGATAAATGTCGTTCCACCTTTACGAACCTTCGACTTCTTCAACAAGTCCAAGAAACGGACTGGATGACCCGGATTTTCCTCCTCCTGAACACATGAACGAAATAAATTATGATACCGTATTTACGTGTTCATAATAAAAAATTACTAGTACCATTTTTTTTTTGTGAGCAGCCATAGAAATAGACCCCGAGGTACTATGACCGCGCTCGTCTCCGCAGTTACGATTTGCTTTGTTCCGATGGGATGACTCCAGCCAAGTCGGATTATTGATCCATTTCGTAACCATATTAGTCCACGCTACCGTCGTGAAGTCTGGTGGCGTGGTAAGAATAGCATTTTCTGGAGATTGGATCCACACTCGTAAATCATCACCTAATTTATCCTTAGCGGCCTTACGTGCATCATTCGTGATATCCTTCCATATCTTTCCAGCCCAAGAATTCAAGCGAGTATTGCAAGCACGTACATTCTCGCCATCTGCCCAACGATATCGCCTCTGTAACAAAAATAAATTAGAAATAAAAAATATTATAAATTATGAATTTAACACATTAAAAATACCAAGAAATCCTTGAATACTTCCTCCTTCACAGTCGGATCCCAATCGTGCGCCCAACTGGTATAACCTACTACGTTGAACCCCTTCATGATACGATTAAGGTCACGAGGCGGTCTTTTGCCATAGTTACCTATTTAAAAAATCATTACACTTTTTTGAAATAAAAAACGCGTACAATTAATAAGAAATTAATTACCTGGCGAATCAACCATGAATGTCGTACCACTCTGTCTCAGAGGTAGTGTCACACCGGTAATCTTCGTCAACGCATTAGGTCCACGACCTTTCCTACGAGGTGGAGCCAATTCCTCCTCGTCATCATTCGCACTGCCATCTTCCTCGACTTCCGGCGGTATCACCTCATCCTCTTGGGGTGGTGGAATCACCTCGTCCTCGGTCGCTGGGGGAATAACCTCATCCTCCTCT